>LR755396.1:4742-19968 GCA_902729485.2 Mus minutoides | reverse complement strand
TCCTCCATTGGGTACCCTGTGCTTGAGGATCCACTCATGGACATAAACCCAGATGCTATTCCAACATGTACTAAGGACACATGCTCCAATATGATCATAGCACCCTTATTTATTATTTATAATACCCAGAAGCTGGAAAGAACCCAGGTGTCCCTCAACAAAGGAATGGATACAGAAAATATGGTACGGTTACACAATGGAGTACTACTCAGTTACTAAAAACAATGAATTCATGAAATTCATAGGCAAATGGATGGAACTAGAAACTATCATCCTGAGTGAGATAATCCAATCATAAAAGAACACACATGATATGTACTTACTGATAAGTAGATATTAGCCCAGAAGCTCAGAATATGCAAGATACAATTCACAAACCACATGAAACTCAAGAAGTAGGAAGACCAAAGTGTGGATACTTCTTTAGAACACAAAAATCTATATTAGGTCTAAAATTTGTGAGTCAGAACTGACTGATCTCAACCCCAGCCAATCAGCTCTGCTCTCTTCTGTTCGTTACTGCTCTTCAAGACAAGAATCTTCCCTGATTTTGCAACTTTTGCACAGGCACTGAGATCTCTCCCTGGAGTTACTCTCTGTAGATGGCAGTATTGGTCAAAATGATGACGTCTCAAAGTTGTTTTTTTTTTTTTTTCCTTATTTTAATCATGCAATGGCTTTACTACCATAAGATTGTTTTCTAATGCCACATGACTGAGGTTTTTATCATTTGAAGAGTTAACGCAATGTAACAGATGCTGGGGTTTTCCTAACCTTTTTGGTGACATTTGAAATTTACTCTGAATCTCATTTTAGGGATAGAAATCTTCTTCCCAGGTTCTGCTCATAACTGCCAGGCTCAGAGAACAGTGACAACATCATCTGGTTAATCATGCAGAAAAAGATCTGGGAATTTACTGGGAAATTTTCCAACATCAACAACCAAAAGCTAACTGCAGCACTGTTTGGGAGTTGAGAGATATGGAAGAGCTGAAGGGGCTTGCAACCCTATGGGAACAACAACAATGTCAACTAACTGGACCCCCTCCCCCAGAGCTCTCAGGGACTAAACTACCAACCAACGAGTACACATGGAGTGACCCATGGCTTCAAATACATATGTAGCTCAGCATGGCCTTATTGGGTATCAATGGGAGGGGAGGTCCTTGGTCCTAGGAAGACTTGATGCCCCAGTGTAGTGGGGATGCTATGGTGCTGAGGCAGGAGTGGGTGGGTGGGTGGGTGGGGGAGCACCCTCATAAGAGCAGGGTAGGACAGGAGGCTTATTGAGGGGAAATCAGGAATGTAATGTAATGTAAACAATTAAATACTAAATTCTTAATTTGAAATATGAACAATTAAATACTAAATAAATACATACATAAATACATAAATAAAAAAAAAGTCATGGAGGATGCTGAAGTTCTGGGCCACAGGTCAATTGGACAATGCATTTTAGAAGGGTATGCAGGATAGGACTCTGAAGTGGGAAGAAGTAGAACCACATGTGGATAAATGGAACTCAGCCTGTGCTATCTTTACTGTTTTCTGCTCAAGATGGGTAGCACCCCGTCTGTTTCTCTTTAACTCCATTAATGTAACTGCAGAGAAGAGATCAGATGCACTTTTCATTTTAACCTCAACAATTAGAAACACGTCTTTTAAAGGCATGGATGATATCTCTCCAACCCCAGCTTGGCTTTAGTTAATGTACAAGTTACAAATTCTGTGAATGAAATTTAATATCATTATAATATATATGAATGAATATATAATTCATATATATATATATATATATATATATATATATATATATATATATATATATTCAACCTAAAGCCTGCTAAGACCATTTAATGGGGTTTTTTTGTATGTACATTTTTAAATTTTAAATATATTTTATTAGATATTTTCTTAATTTACATTTCAAATGCTAACCCTAAAGTTCCTTATACCCTTCCCCCACCCTGTTCCCCTACCCACCCACACCTACTTCTTGGCCCTGGCGTTCCCCTATATTGGGGCATATAAAGTTTGCAATACCAAGGGGCCTCACTTCCAGATGATGGCCAACTAGGCCATCTTCTGCTACATATGCAGCTAGAGACACGAGCTCTGGGGGTTCTGGTTAGTTCATATTGTTGTTCCTCTTTTAGGGTTGAAGACCCCTTCAGCTCCTGGGGTACTTTCTCTAGCTTCTCCATTGGGGGCCTTGTGTTCCATCATATAGATGACTGTGAGCATCCACTTCTGTATTTGCCAGGCACTGGCATAGCCTCATATGAGACAGCTATATCAGGGTCTTTTCAGCAAACTCTTGCTGTCATATGCAATAGTGTCTGGGTTAGGGCTGACTAACAATTTGGACAATAACATGAACTTATTTAAACTGGTCTATCTTACTTTTAAAATATAAGTTTTCTCATAAACAAATTAGATTCTTTCTAGTAGATACAATATTGATCTTTGGAAGATGCTATTTATCTCTAATATAAGCACTGTAATATTGTGGACTTTGCTTCCTTTACTTTTATATTTACTATTTGTTTATGAGAGTTCACATTACATAAAGTTTGTTAAACCTGTACATGACTGGTGCCATGGAGGCCATTATAGGGTGCCCAATCTCCTGGAACTGGAGTTACAGACAATTTAGAGTCACTATGTGGGAACTGAACCTGGGTTCAATAAAGGCAGCTTGGGCAATGAGCTATCCAGTCCCAACTGTATGGGCTTTGGCTGGGTCCTCTTTTCTTAATAATCTCAATTACTGTTTTTTAATTTATATTTAGTAGCAGAAAAATTCTATCAGAACAACAAATGCCCAAGGAAACACTCATTTTCAGCAGAAGTTTGCTCTATAAACTGGGGGTTGTTCTAACCACCACAACAAAATGTGATGTGTGGTATGAGCTGTAGCTGATCATCTATTTCACTCCTGAATTTATTGATTATTCCAGTTTCCTTTCTGGTGCCATGATGTTCCTGTGAATTCTATTTTACATAGTAAACATATTGATATACTGTATACTAAAAAAAAAAAAGCCCACAATATGGAACTCTTGTAATAATATTAAAATCTAAACCAGTATTCCTCACAAAGGGACATCCAAGAAGATAGTAGTTCATACCTTTCATTAATAGTGAATAATTATTATGAAAGTCAAGTTATAGGCTTCAATATTTCCTTATTTATCTATTTAGTTATTTAATTTAGTGGGCATTAAAACTCTATCATTTTATTTCTTGCTTGCTATTTATTACTTGTACATATGTTAAATACACATGTATGTGTGCACATGAATGTACATGTGTGTGTGTGTGTGTGTGTGTGTGTCTGTTCATGTGTGTGTGTGTGTGTGTGTGTGTGTCTGTTCATGTGTGTGTGATGTGGTGGTGGATATATGTGAGTTTGCAAGTGCACACGCATGGGCACGGAGAGGTCGATGAAGATCGTGGGTGGCTTCCTCCAATTCTTCCTGCCTTATGTCTCTGAGAAGAGGTCCTAACACTGAACTAGTAGGGCATGGGTTTCTATGCTAGGCTTAAAATCTTTGCAAGCAAGCTCTTGTGAACTGGCTGTCCTTGTCTCCCCAAGGAATTACCAGTGAGCATGACCACATCTGGCTGTTTTATAGCGGTGCTGCAGAACTGAACTCAGACCCATATACTTACTCTTCAAGCTATCTTTCAAGCCACACCCTTCTTTTCCTTTGACAGAACAAATATGTTACTTTTACCAGCAATAACCAATTCATGGATATCATAATCATCATCTTCCTCATTTTTTAATGGAATAAGTAAATGGGAATTACTAATTTTATGTTCTTCTCAAAATCCATAGCTCATGACTGGCAATGCTGAAATGAAATCTTGAGTTCTTCTCCTCTATGAATTTAGGGAAATCTTTGTCCATGATCAAGTGACTCTCATCACCAGGTTTACAGCCACAGAGCATGTAGCCACTAATACCCTGTGAATATTCTCCCTAAGGATTACAGGGTTTTCCAGGGACTCTGGTTCATATTATTTTTATTCACTGTATGTTATAAATAACACAAGTTTGGATAATTTTTAACTATAATTTAATTTATCAGAAGTGTTTTAATTCCAATTTTAAGTATTATCAGATTTTAATTACTTCTCACAACAACCTGAGCACACCATTCTTTCTATGATAGTATTTTGGACAAAACCCTACAATTACAGAAACGTCTCTAGGACAAATAATGTTGACAAAAAACTCTTGCACAAGCCAGTTGCTATAAATATAAGAAACTGACAGGGAGTGGTGAGATGCCTCGGCTTCTCAGAGGTTTCTGCTGGATGAGCATCCCTAAGAGGATGCTAACCACAGAGGAATAGAGGGGAGAGGATGGAGAGAGAATGAGTTACTCAGTATCAGAAGGTAGAACTAGGAATGTGAGCAGGTGAGCCAAGCATTGGGGACTAACAGTTCTTCTCTGGAAGGCAAGACAATGAGAGAGGAGTGCCATAAGCCATGGGGCTTCATGGCCACATCCAAGGGACTGCCGCTGAGATCATGCACAAGACAAGAGGCTCTAGTTTCACTGGCAAGGGTTTGGCAAATTGTTAGTTCTGTTTGTGATTTATATGACACAATATATTATATTAAGTCATTTTTATCTTAGGTAGTTACCGATTCGAAAAAGTATGTTATAAGCCACAAGTAAGAAGACTGGAAATTTGCTAAAGCGTCTGGAAAAAAAAAATCTAGGCGCAAGAAGAGAAACATGATGATCACTGGCTACAACAGACTATGTCCATTTATCTACCAAAAATATAAGTAAGGAGATATAAAACAAGACATTTTATAGACTATATTGAATTCCACACTGTGTGAAGACAATGCCAACCACAGTAAAATTGTATTGAATCAGAACCCGTATACAAATGACTGCTCCAAAAGCATTGGGAAAATATACATTTGACTTACATTATTTTGGTGTGATCAATCCACTCATCAACATTTCATAGGGCAAATGACAGAGAATACTGATGTTTCCTGATGAATAACATTATATCAACAAGGAGTCCTACTTGAGAAAGGCAATAACCTTGCCTAAGAGAATAAAAGATGGAAAATATCTGACTACTCATAGGCTGCTTTGGAGAGCTATGTCATGTCTAAATCATTTACCATATTAGAATACTGGGCAAGATCCTTTCCTTTAAAACAACCTTATGAAAAATTATTGTCTGGAAGCTCTTTTCAGGAGATCTTAGGAGGTTTTCCACCAAGCTTACAAAAGGCTGTGAAATATATTTTCAATATATCCAATAGACACTTGTTACACTGTATTTACTTTGAAAGAAGTTGTTTACATACTTTCAATTCTAGTTTTATATGGACACTCACGGGACACTGTATAAATCACAAACAACAGTCTCACTATCTATCTATCTATCTATCTATCTATCTATCTATCTATCTATCTATCATCAAGTAAAATAAATAAACATGTTCTTTAAAGCATAAGCTAGGGCTAACTGGACATTAAGTAGATGCCTAGAATTTATACTTAACATATAGTCTTACTTCATACTTTAAATAATAAAAATAGATTATACGTAGCTAAAACCTGAGGCAGTTCATTCATCAAATAAGCCCCACTGAGAACTAGTTTGATTTAACCATAAGTTAATAGAATAAGTTTACAGAACAAAGCCTTATGTTATTAGTGAAAAGTGTACCCTAATGCAGAATCCCAATTTCTAAGACTTGTTTTCCTTTCTTTCATGGCTTTCTGGTTTTAGCTTCAGTTTTGAGCTCTGACAGCCATGGGAAAGGAATAGTAGCAACTCAATATATGGAGAGATGATTTATAAAAGCTACTCATGGACATCTTGGAAAAGGTTGTAGATGCCTAGGAGCTAGATGGTAACTGAGATGTTTTCCTATGTCAGTCTGAAGGCTAGCATACCATTCTTCCCTAAATACATGAATCTTACCTAGAAGTAATATTAAGAAAACCTCAAAGTAATCACTCAACCCAGAAATCGAATAGCACTACTCCTCACTGAAGTAAACGCTCATGAAGATAGTATTACCTTGCATTGAGCCTGAAATAACATGAATCAGCATGAGTTCAGCATGATATAAGTTGGGCATAATATAAATAAAGGCAGATCAAAAGAATGTTCACTTAGCAGCTATTGAAATAATTTAGGTTATTGATATACTTGTACCTTTCATGAATATCTAGCATTTCAGTAAGTCAACATCTATTAGTCAAGATTTTTTTTGAAAATGAAACTCTCTCTCTCTCTCTCTCTCTCTCTCTCTCTCTCTCACACACACACACACACACACACACACATACAAGAGGGGGCAGAGAGACAGAAAGAGGGAGAGAGACAGAGACAAACAGAGGCAGAAAGAGACAGAGGTATACAGAGTCTCTCTCTCTCTTTCACACACACACATGCACACAGGTATCTCATATTATGTAATATAAAAGCATTAGTATATGTAATCTGAAAGTAAGAAATCTCCAGATCTGGTGATACACTCTAACTCCATCTATATACAAGGACCCAAGAACTAGAATAACTGATAATACCAGTTACAAAGTTCAGAAGATGTAAACCTCAGATCAAGCAGTAGGGAAGGCAAAGGCTCCTCTCATTTGGAGTTTTATTTGGAGAAAGGACCTTTCAGTATTTTATAAGCACCATCCACATAAGGTAGAGCAACCTGGTTTAGTCAGTCTACTAAATCAAATAGTAATTTACTTCAGGCACACCTTTATATACACAGCCAGAAAATATATGGGACTAAAATTCCCTGATACACAAGAAACAGCTTAGAAAGAAGAAAAAAAAAAAAGAAACCCTCATTAAACCATGCATATTTGGATGCATGTCAGTTTTTGCCACTGGGTAAAACACAGGGAGGTTAAGAAGGGTCGGATGTTACTCCAAGGATAAGCACTTAGTTTGTATGCCCTAAAGTTTATATTGAAGAAATTTACTCACAGATCTATTGATAGGACATAGGAGCAAGTCCGAGCACTGGTATAAATTACTGAATAAAATATTGGCCATTTTCGTGCATACATACATATCCCACACCTCTGAGAAAACAAAAATTAAACTCTGCTAATCTCTAGAATATTCAGGGGTTCATTCCATTCATGTTATAGCCAGTATGCTTAGTGCACACACATCATTATCCATTGATGTAAACCTTAAACTCTTAAGACACATCAGATAACTCAACCAGGAATTAAATGCAATTGGAACACAGTAGTTGGCAGTCGTACCTTCTTTAATGATATATGTAACAAATCATTGTGCAAAATTGTAAGCTCTTCCAGTGACTGAGCAGTAAATATCCACTAAAATTGTGTTTCTAAGTCTTGGGCAAAGCTAAGGGTAAATTTATATCTAATTATATCACCCTATACAACACTGCAGAGAATTTATGGTCAGGAGACAGACTAGGAATTAATTAGCAAAGAAAACTAATACAATGATATTTGTGTCTTTATTATATAATTAAAATTATAAGCTTCAAAAGGTTTCATTTATCTCTTTTCTTTCCTTTAGATAGCTAGAAACTGAGACAATTCAAGTATAATTAATATTTTTAAAACCTATAATGACACCAATTAATTGTTTTGTTGAACATTGCTTCCAAATCTTAAAATTTATTTCCCTGGCCTTAATTGTTTTGGTAAAACACAATATTTTTCTCTTTAATTTTATTATTTATTTACAAATAAATTAATTCCATGTCGTGAATTAACCTAAAACATTGATAAATTTTGATTGCAGAAAAATTAGTTAAGAATAAAATAAAATATGCTAAAGGAGAATGGGTCAGAAGTTGAGTGCACCAGGCTCTGACTCCAATCATCATCTACACACAGATGTACACAAACACACACACACACACACACACACACACACACACACACAAACATATATATGCACACACACACATACAATTCCTTAGTGAATGCATCTAAGTGAGTGTCTCAAAATATGAAGAGGGGATGATTAACATTATCACTCTATTCATCTTTCACCAATTATTACTGAGTATCTCTTATCTCCAGAATGCTGCAAAATTCTCATTTTCTCTGAGTGAATCAAGTCATCATGGAGCTTATAAAGCCATAGATTCATAAAGGATCATATAGTCAAATGAACATATACCACTTTTGATTGGAAACACCTGTGGATGTAAATGCTCCAAGTCAAATTTTTATACTTGACATTGATTCTGAAGTTACTAAATAAGGCCAAGATTACTCATAATACATCTTAAAACCCTTATGTTTCCTAAAAACTATGAGACACCTAGCTTGTAATATATATATATATATATATATATATATATATATATATATGCACATATATACTATATATAAATACAATATCTTTATCCTGTATATACATACATACCCCCACATAGATACCCTCATATATATAATATATATGTCTGTGTGTACATATATATGTGTGTATACATATATACTGTATATGGTATATGGTTGTACACACACACACACACATACACACACACACACACACACACACACACATATATATATATATATATAGAGAGAGAGAGAGAGAGAGAGAGAGAAATTGAAATCAACTAAGATATTCTCATCTTTTTATATATACTTATGAAAGAGAATTACTGATTGTAGCTATGGACAGACTTCTTCTGAGCATTAAATTATCTTCTTGATCCCCATACCATTCCCTTATGAACCTCTATAATTGAATTTCTTCAATGAATTTACTTATGGTGGGACACCATAATAAGTGATTCCTCTAATTTCCAGAGAAAGTTCCTGTCTAATGCAAAAACAATGTTTGCAATAACACCTATACCTGGAAATTAATACAGGTTTGGTTAAAGCCTAGAAAATATCTGTTATAGTCCATTAATCTCTCAAAAGATGCTTCTGTTTCCAAGAGCTTGGAACGTATTCTATGCTGAGTGCAAACAATAAAAAAAAAAATCTCATACAGAGGCATTTTTGACTATGTTGACTAAATCAAATGATATAGCTATAAATTATGGTCAAAGGCAGCAACAGTTTGGAACCACAATTACACAGATCATCTCTGGCCAGTTATAATTCAGTGCTAGGCACTGTAATAGGTATTTATCTAAGAAGAAATGCATTAAAGTATCTTCAAATACAGAAAGATGAGGGAAATGCTGTTAAATGCATATCAGGTTTAGCTGCACAGTATTTCAAAGCAAGTGTATCAGCAGAAACAAATGAGAGATGCAAGAAGATCTTACCAGGGAAGTCTACTGAGTTAGAATCAACACATGTAAAATATATTAAAGATCAACGTGAGATAATATCACATTAAATTTTGCCAGGGGCCAACCCCCCAGTGAACGGGTTCCAGAGAGCATGCGAGGATCAGGCAAGGGGAAGGTTGAGTCAGACACCAGGACTGCGATGCTTGGCAACTCTGCCTAGCGAGCAGAAACCATCTTTATTTATACAGATTCAAAAGCATTCATGACCTCAGGAGATACTGATGATATCATCCTGTCCCAGGCTGATATTTCTATTATGCACAGGATTAAGCACAGGTAGACCAGATTTTATTATCATTAACCCCATATCCACATTCCTAACATTCTACAAGTCATTTTAGCATTAAAATATGAAATGCTCGCCCTGTACTTGAAGGGTAGTTATACTACAAGGAAAGATCGTTAATATTCACAACTACAGCATATGAAATGTAAAATATGGGGGCAAGAACTGAATTCAGGAGACAGCAGATGCTGGCGAGGATGTGGAGAAAGAGGAACACTCCTCCATTGCTGGTGGGAATGCAAGCTTGTACAACCACTCTGGAAGTCAGTCTGGCATTATCTCAGAAAATTGGTCATAGTACTACCAGAGGATCCAGCAATACCTCTCCTGGGCATATACCCAGAAGATGTTCCAACTGGTAAAAAGGACACATGTTCCACTATGTTCATAGCAGCCTTATTTATAATAGCCAGAAGCTGGAAAGAACCCAGATGTCCCTCAACAGAGGAATGGATACAGAAAATGTGGTACATCTACATAATGGAGTACTATTTTGCTATTTAAAAAATGAATTTATGAAATTCTTGGTCAAATGGATGTATCTGGAGGATATAATCCTTAGTGAGGTAACCCAATCACAAAAGAAGTCATTGGGTATGCACTCACTGATAAATGGATATTAGCCCAGAAACTTAGAATATCCTAGATACAATTTGCAAAACACAAGAACATCAAAAAGGAAGACCAGAGCGTGGATACTTCATTCCTCCTGTGAAGAGGAAACAAAATACCCATGAAAGGAGTTACAGAGACAAAGTTTAGAGCTAAGATGAAAAGGATGGACCATACAGTGACTACCCCACCAGGGGTATCCATCCCATAATCAGTCATTAAACTCAGACACTATGGCATAGGACAGCTAGTGCCTACTTAAGGGACCCTGATATAGCTGTCTCATACAGAAGTGGATGCTCATAATCATCTATAAGAGGGAACACAGGGCCCACAATGGAGAAGCTAGAGATAGAACCCCAGGAGCTGAAGGGGTCTGCAACCCTAGAAGAGGATCNCCATATGTAGCAGAAGATGGCCTAGTCAGTCATCATTGGGAAGAGAGGCCCCTTGGTACTGCAATCTTTATATGCCCCAATACAGGGGAACGCCAGGGCCAAGAAGTGGGAGTGGGTGGACAGGGGAGCAGGGAGGGGGGAGGGGGGAGGGGGGAGGGGACTTTCAGAATAGCATTTGAAATGTAAATTAAGAAAATATCTAATAAAAAATTGGAAAAATAGAAAAAAAAGAAAATAATAGCTATTGAAAACGTGTAAACATAATGTGATCATTATGTCAAATGAACTATATGAAATCTAATGATAGATTTCTTATAGAATAAATTATTTTGATTAAAGATTTAGGAATGTTACAGTATAATAACAGGAAATAACTGAGGGACAATAATTTTATTAACCTCTATATTCCAGTGTATTATGTAAGAAATATACTGTTATATACGTGGGATCATAAAAATAAAAAAGAACTGAAGTCTTTGTGGGGTGGGGGTGGAAGTTTTAAGGAGTCAGAGGAAAATCTTAACTATGACTCAGCTGTCTGTATGAGGAAAGGCCATTCGGCACTATTAGCGCAGAGCAATGAATGCATCCAAGGATGAGTGGGATGCTCCCAACAGCATTGTATCTGCCTTGCTAAGCAGCTGGAATTTCACTCTGACGCCCTGGAGCGTCAGCGTTGCTGCTGTATATTCAGATTTATATTTCTCAAGAAGTAGCTGAAGATCACTTGAAAAGCAATAAATCAGATTGTGTAGGGAGAGGTGCCATATACGTAGCAGAAAATGGCCTTGTCAAGGATCAATGGGAGAAGAGGCCCTTGGTCCTGTGAAGACTCCATGCCCCAATGTAGGGAAATGCCCCTGCAGGGAGGCAGGAATGGGTGGGTGAGTGGTGGAGCATCCTCATAGAAGCAGGAGGAGGGTGTCAGGGGCAGGAGACCGGAGACTGGAAAAGGGGATGACATTTAAAATATAAATAAAGAAAATATCCAATGAAAGAAAAATAAATTAAAGATGAGGATAATAATTGAAACTAGGGAAATGATACCAGATAAGGTGAATGACAAAAACTATTTAAGATGTAAAGTAAGCAGGACATGATGACTGCTTTGATTTCAGAAATTAAGGAAATTTAACTACCAGCATGTAAAACAGTAATGATTTCTAGCGGGAATAGGAATGTCAAAAATGTTAATTATTTGTTTAAAGAAATCATTATTTAATGGAAAGATTTAAATAGCCCCAATACCAAGGCATGCGGGAAATCAAATTGAACTCTATGTAAGACTTAAGATAAAAAAATAATCTTCAGCAGCAAATTGACAGGAAATGCAAATAGACTATTTACCTTAGAAATACAATAACTCAAATAGCATCAATGAGTTGGAAAATTCTATAGAATAATTCTATCAATGCAATTGTCTGGTCTCAGTGATGCTACAATAAACCTCTGAGCAGAGACGCTGAAATCATTTTCCTGCAGTGTTTATCTTCTATTCAATGTGGTAAATAAATGCTGCTCTAAGAAATATCCATTTCCAAGACAGTAGTGAGGAACCATATCATACCTGACACTTAACCACTACAGCTAAGCTATTTGCCAAAGAAAAGTATCATCCACTGGATTTCCTGTTGTCTCTTCCCCCAATGAAAAGAAAAACATACCATCAACAAAATTATACTACTCAACATGACTTCACTATTTGAGGATGGATGTTTCCGATCCATTTTTCTGGGGCTTCCTTGGGAATATAATAGCAATGTCACACAATTTATCTCCTGCTCATCTAGGCTATTGCTGAATCTTAAATGAAGGAATCATCAACGACAACAGCTTACAGTTTGTAAATATTTAAAAGAGACACATTAAAAGAAACAACCACACATATCCATAAGTCAAAGATAGTCACTGCTATGAATCAGCTTGAAAATCGAGAGTAGTGAATTTTGACCATTTGTCCAACTGTAAGGTTAATTATCAATTTTAATCAATTTTGATAATTAATTATCAACTGTTTCATACTACTAATTAATAGAAAAATTGATCTGTATAACTTGACAAAGCACTTTTTAACAATTTATAACTAACAGTGAAACAGACTGATTTATAATCTAGCAAACTCTACTAAGTACATGGAATGAACAATGAAAATCACTTTAAGTTGTAATTTTTACATGCATACCTTCACACATGACAGTACTATATGTAAAATATCATTTTGATCATTATTTTAATATGAATTTAGTGAATGTTAACCGTGTGCCAGATAGAGACATCTTTAGGTATTTATCTTCTCTATAACTTCATAGCTGTAGTTGCTATTCCTGGTTGCCACCTTGACTATATCTGGAATGAACTACAATCCAGAATGGGGAGGCTCAACAGTGATCCTAATCTGGAGGTTGGAAGATAGAGGTTTCTGACATGGATCTTGGCATGGAGATCTTGAGGCATAGTGGCTATAAATTCCACAAGATTAAAACAGGGAGATCTTTGAGTTCAAGGTCATCTGGGTTTAAAGGTGTGATGGCACACAACATTAATCTGGGCCACACCTTCTGCTGGAGACCTACATAAGGACATTGGTGGAAGGAAGATTTACACTCTTTCTCTCCTTCACCTATTTGCCTTCTGGGACTGAGCAACTGCTAGATCCTTGGATTTCCATTCACAGCTGCTGCTGACCATTGTTGGGAGTGGGACTGCAGACTATAAGTCATCAACAAATTCCTTGACTATAGAAACTACCCATAGGCTTTGTGACTCTAGAATCCTGACTAATATACCCGTGTAAGGATGAGGTGTTTAATTTTATTTTGGCATGTTAACTAGGTGACCTAAAAGGGACTTTTGATTGCTCTATATCACTACTTTGATAGCTGGAACTTGGTAGACAGCTTCAGGGGAAGCAACTGGCCAAATAAGTGAATAGACCTTGGTGGCTAGCTTTAGGAATGTAATCTAACAGTTTAACAAGCCAGTTAGAAACATCCCTCCATGGCCTCTGCATCAGCTCCTGCTTCTTGACTTGCTTGAGTTCTAGTTCTGACTTCCTTTAGTGATGAACAGTTGTTGGGCAACATAAGCTGAATAAACCCTTTCCTCCCCAACTTGCTTTATGATCATGATGTTTGTGCAGGAATAGAAACCCTGACTAAGACAATAGCTTCTATAACTTTATTGTTCCCTAAAGTGGTATTTCTTAACCTTCCTAATGAGGCAACCCTTTAATACAGTTCTCCGTGTTGTGGTGACCCACATCCATAAAGCTATTTTATTGTTATTCTCATGACTTAAAATGTAAATATCTGTGTTTTCCAATGGTCAAGACTCCCCAAGGGTGTCGTTGAGAACCACTGGTATACAGTTAGTCTAGGCATTTCCCAGGGCTACTTACTTAAGCTAGACTAAATTGCAATTCTATAAAGCAACCAAAAGCAGGTTTACAGTCTCAGCTGTATTTGGTGGCATGAATTAGTAACACTGAAACACTTTGCATTATATTTAGACCTGCTTCCATCTTGAGTGAGAATAAAAATAAAGAAACAGTTGTCTGAAACAAATGGTATTCAGACAGCAGACATAAATAAACTAAACTGGGAAAGAAAGTTCTAATTTCAATTCCTCTAGTAAACATTTTCCTGGGTTCACATGAAGTTCTATAGAAATAAAACCTTGCATATGTAATTAACATGCCCTGCCCTCTATCCCCATTTTACATTAAGTTTTTAAACCAAATTTATGTTTTTAGAAGTCCTAAGTTTATAGAAAATTGAAAAAAATTGTATAAATAAAAAGACCCCAATTGATCGACACTCACTGTCCCCTGCTATTCTCTGATGTTTGTGTACTGGACTTGTTATCGTTAGCCAATAGTGATATATTGCTAATTCAACTCTACATTTCATCCAGATTTTCTCACGGTTTAATCAGCATTCCTTGTTCCATGATCCATGATCATTTGGTAAGTCACACTGTAGAATTTCCCCATTTTGTTAATGTGCTCTGCAGGCATAAATGATGAATATTATGGAATGACCTGAGATCCTAAGCAAACTTAGTCTCTTCCTTGCTCCTGAGTCATTCTACTTTTAAAGGCTACTCACTAAAAGAAGAGACTCTGGAAATCAGTCTGGCGGTTCCTCAGAAAATTGGACATAGTACTACTGGAAGATCCTGCAATACCTCTACTGGGCATATATCCAGAAGATATTCCATCTGGTAATAAGGACACATGTTCCACTATGTTCATAGCAGCCTTATTCATAGTAGCCAGAAGCTGGAAAGAACCCAGATGTCCCTCAACAGAGGAATGGATACAAAAAAAATTGGTATATTTACACAATGGAGTACTACTCAGCTATTAAAAACAATAAATATATAAAATTCCTAGGCAAATGGATGGATCTGGAGGCCATCATCCTGAGTGAGGTAACCCAATCACAAAAGAACTCACATAACATGTACTCACTGATATGTGGATATTAGCCCAGAAACCTAGACTACCCAAGATACAATTTACTAAACACATGAAACTCAAGAAGAAGGAAGATCAAAATGTGGACATGTCACCCCTTCCTAGAATTAAGAACAAAGCACACATTGAAGGAG
>LR755385.1:2568-23797 GCA_902729485.2 Mus minutoides | reverse complement strand
GCTGCCGTGTTTGTGAATGGGGGAAAACTGTCATGACAGAATCAGACTTTCCTTTAAAAAAACAAAAAACAAAACCAAAACCAAAGATGACACCCCCCAAACCCAACAACAGCCTCCCTCCCCGAAACCCCTATAGATCTTGATCTTGATGCCCTGAATCCCAGATGGGGCAATGGCGCTGGGAAGACTTCTCCTGCTGCTGGTGGCCGCCCTGACCCTGAAAGAGACCCGCGCGGGTGATTGCGGGGTCACGAGGAAAACGGGCTCTGAAAAGAGGGGAGGAACAGGCAGCTGGGACGCTGTGTCCCCACGTCACCCACCAGATCCCCCGCCTCTTCTCCACCCGCGCCCTGCTCCCCTCCCGCCAGGCGCCCGGGCTCCCGGTCTCACCTCGCAGCGCCCCCAGGCTCACACTCAGATGAGGTATTTCGAGACCTTGGTGTCTCGGCCTGGCCATGGGGTGCTGCAGTACATTGTTGTAGGCTATGTGGAGGACATGCAGTTCATGCGCTTTGATAGAGATGCGGAGAATCAGAGATATGAACTGCGGGCTCCCTGGATGGAGCAGGAGGGGCCGGATTATTGGGAGCGGGTGACACAGACCGCCAAGGACACTGTGAAGAGTTTCCCAGTGAGCCTGAGGAACATGCTCCTCTACTACAACCAGAGCAAGGGCGGTGAGTAACCCTGGGTCGGAGGTCAAGACTCCTCTCTGTCCCAAGAAAGGGGCCAGAGATGTACCAGGTCCCAGAGACTTACCAGGTCCCAAGTCTGAGGTTCTGGAGCAGAACTGACATGGGACCAGTTTCGCTTTCAGTTTGGTGGAGTCAGTCCGCAGGTGGGCGGGGCGGGGGCGGGGCTAACCCCAGGGTCCTGCAGGCTCTCACACCTTCCAGAAGTTGTCTAGCTGTGACCTGGGGTCAGACAGGCTCCTCCTCCGCAGGTTCAAGCAATTGGCCTATGACAGCCAGGATTACATCACCCTGAAGGAAGACCTGAAAACGTGGACGACGGCAGACTTAGTGGAGCAGAAAACCCTATGCAAGTGGGAGCAGGAAGGTGCTGCAGAGAGACACAGGACCTACCTGGAGGGCACGTGCCTGGAGTTGCTCTGCAGATACCTGGAGTGCGGGAAGGAGATGCTGCTGCGCACAGGTACAGGGGCTGCGGGCAGCTCCTCCCTCTGCCCTCGGGCTGGGGCTCAGTCCTGGGGAAGAAGAAACCCTCAGCTGGGGTGATGCCCCTGTCTCAGAGGGGAGACAGTGTCCCTGGGTCTCCTGATCCCTCATCACAGTGACTGCACTGACTCTGCCAGGGCTCAGCCTTCTCCCTGGACAGTGCCCAGGCTGTCTCAGGAGGGAAGGAGAGAATTTCCCTGAGGTAACAACAGCTGCTCCTTCAGTTCCCCGGTAGCCTCTGACAGCCATGGCCTCTCCCAGGCCGGGTTCTCTGCCCACACCCACTGAATGTGGACACTGACTCCTGTCCTGCTGAGTGTGTCAGCCCTTACACCTCAGAACAGGAAGTCTCCTTTACCTGATAAGACACATAAACTTCCCTACACTGGGCTGGTTCACCTAGTTTCTAGAACTTTCAAAGAATACATTCTCCCAGATTGTTCCCTGTCTGTGGGGTTTGCATCCCTTTCACAACCCAATTAACACTATTCCTACAGTGGTGAATGGTCACATGAGCCCTTATGGGGTTACTTGGGGGAGTATAAATCATGGAATTTCTTTTTCTTTTTTCTCTCTTTTATTTTTCTTCTTTCTTTCTTTCTTTCTTTCTAAGGCATTATTTTGTTTCTAGTAAGTTTTTGTCTGCACTGGAGTGATTCTGTTTCTTTCTGCTCTTGTATTATCATTTGTATCTATCTCTACAGGTGTCAGGGGAGGCTGCTAACTAGGATAAGACAAGTTAAATCAGGGTTCTCATTAAATAGCAGATTCTTGTGAGGTTAGACTGTTTCCTGTCAGAACTAAACATCCATAAGACTCCTGCTCTTCCTCTGTCCCCCAAGTTACAGTGCTCCCCCTGGTGAATCAGGACTTGGACTCTCTGAGAGACAGGATCTTCTGCAATCCAGGGCTGGAGTGAGAGGAAAGATCCACACACCCCGTGAGCCCACTGTGTTCCAGTGAGTGCTGCACTGGGGTCCACAGCACACTCCAAGAATCCTGTGTAACACACCTGTACCTTGTCCCCTCGAGGCAGGGACTGGGAGTCATTTTCTCTGGCTACACACTTAGTGATGGATGTTCACTTGGATTGACAGTTAATGATGGTCAGCAAGATGACCACAGTGGTAGTCTCAGTGATAGCACCCTTTCACTAGCATATGGCCCCAAATTCTGATTTTGATATGAACTCAAACACATATATAAATTATATATTTTCCATTCCCTTTTCCATTCTTTGACTATCTCTCTAATGCTATAGAACATCACATAAGGATGGCCATGTTGACCCACTGGCTCATTAGGATTCCATCATAGCTTTTGAGTCCCAAAAGAAAATGTGCAGTTCTGTACTGAGGGGACCAGCTCTGCTTTTGGTCACTAGTGCAATGGCAGTTGAAGTGTCTAATAGACACATAGTTCACTGTCATCATTGGTTTAACTGAGTCTTGTTTAGATTTCAGTTTGTCTTGTTAATTGTGGGATTTCTTAAATCTTCCACACATATTCCCCAAAGGCACATGTGACCCATCACCCCAGATCTCAAAGTGATGTCACCCTGAGGTGCTGGGCCCTGGGCTTCTACCCTGCTGATATCACCCTGGCATGGCATTTGAATGGGGGGGGGGCTGACCCAGGACATGGAGTTTGTGGAGTCCAGGCCTTCAGGAGATGGAACCTTCCAGAAGTGGGCATCTGTGGTGGTCCTCTTTGAAGGAGCAGAAGTACACATGCCATGTGGAACATGAGGGGCTGCCTGAACCTCTCACCCTGAGATGGGGTAATGAGGGTGTGGGTGCAGAGCTGGGGTCAAGGAAAGCTGGAGCCTTCTGTAGACCCTGAGCTGGTCAGGGCTGAGAGCTGGGGTCATGACCCTCACCTTCATTTCCCGTACTTGTCCTTCCCAGAGCCTCCTCCATCCACTGTCTCCAACCTGGTATTCATTGCTGTTCTGGTTGTCCTTGGAGCTGTGGCCATCACTGGAGCTGTGGTGGCTTTTGTGATGAAAAGGAGGAGACACACAGGTAGGAAAGGGCAGGGTCTGAGTTTTCTCTCAGCCTCCTTTAGAAGTGTGCTCTGCTCATTAATGGGAAACACAGCCACACCCACATTGCTACTGTCCCACATTGATAACTTGGTCCTCTGTCAGTTCCTTGAACTCACACAACTTTCCTTCTCAACAGGTGGAAAAAGAGGGGACTATGCTCCAGCTCCAGGTTAGTGTGGGGGCAGGATTATGCTGAGGCCATTGGAGGGAAGCTGGAGATGATGGGTGTTCTGGGAATCCATAATAGATTCTCCAGAGAAATCTTCTGGGGACCTCAGTTGTACCATGATATGAATACATACATGTACATATGCATAGACATTTGTTTTGGTTTACCCTAGGCAGAGAAGGCTCCCAGAACTCTGATATGTCTCTCACAGATTGTAAAGGTGACACTGTAGGGTCTGAATTGAGAAGGACAATGTGGACATGATTGGGTTTCAGGGACTCCCAGAATTCCATGTGAGTGAGCGAGATGGGTTGTTGGAATGTTGTCTTCCCAGTGATGGTTCATGACTCTCATTCTCTAGCATGAAGACAGCTGCCTGGAGTGGACTGAGTGACAGACGATGTGTTCAGGTCTCTTCTGTGACATCCAGAGCCCTCAGTTTTCTTTACACAACATTGTCAGATGTTCCCTGTGAGCTTTTGGGTTCAATGTGAAGAACTGTGGAGCACAGCCTGCCCTGCATACCAGGACCCTGTCTCTGCACTGCCCTGTGTTCCCTTCCATAGCCAAACTTGCTGGTCCAGCCAAACACTGGGGGACATCTGCATCCTGTCAGCTCCATGCTGACCTGAGCTGCAGCTTCTCACTTATACACTGAGAATAAGAATCTGAATGGGACCTTGATTGTTAACATCTTGACCTAAAGTTCATTTCTTGTTAATTTCATATATTGAGAATAATTAGAGTTTTGATTTGTTTTGATTTTTTAAAAAGAAATAAATGGCAGATGGAGAACCTTCCAGAATCTGTGTCACTTGCTGTGTGTATCTGTTGGGACAGGATGAGGCTGTGGAAACTGAGTGTTAACAGGGCTGTGCCCAGGTGGACTCAGTTTGTTTTGATCTGTGATGAGGTCATACCTAGTCTGTCACCTCTGGGCTCTGCTCTCTCCATCACTATGAGGCACATGCTGAGAGTCTGATCACAAGGACACAGGGAAGACCCGCAGAATGAGATATCCTAACCCACCACTTTAACAGGACCCCCATTTTTACAACTCCTGTGGGACATTTTATTGAGGTGACCCCTTGGTTGGAGCAAGAAGGAAGGGCTTGCTGGCCCTTTGACATATTTAACTTTATGGACTACAATAAGCCAGGATAAGCCCTTCCTCCCTAAGCTGTGTCTTGTCAGGTATTAAGCCACAGTGATGGAAAAGGGAACTGTATTGGTAATTTTTCTGTTGCTATGATAAAACATCATGTCCAAGGAAATTTATAGATGGTTTATCTGGGGATTAGGGGTCCAAAGTGTGAAGAGGCCATCAATATCACGACAGCAAATATCAGGCATGGAGCAGGAACACCTGAGAGCACACACAGCCAACCATGACCCTAGTGACAGGCTTCCTCCAGCAAGGCCACGCCTCCTAAGCTTCCCCAAACAGCACCAACTGGAGACTAAGTATTCAAATGACCAAGAATATGGGGGTTATCGTATTCAAAGGACCACAGTAACTGGAAAAGACAGTGACACCCAAGCTCTCAGTGCAAATATGGGATCTCCCAGGTGTAGTACCAGGGACATTTTAGCAATTCCCCCAAAATCAAACAGCAGATGATATGATGTAATCACAGTAGGGCCTTTTTATTTGAGCTAGCTCAGGGCAGTGTACATCGTCATGCAGGACAGTTTTGGTGACAAGGAGTCCTAAATATCCTTCAAGGCAAGGCTTTTTAGTAAGCAGCAAGTGGGGGTGGGAGGGGGCTGCGTGTGTAAGCATCTCATTGGAGAGCTACTGTGGCATTTAACATAATTGGTTGGTGTTGGGAGTCATATCATAAACACAATTTTGGTTCCCAGTGTATTGGTGGTCGTTAGACTGAGGATGGACTTGTAAACTGGAGATGCAGGTCTTTTGGAGGGTGTAACCTGGAGTCACAACTTTTCTTGCGGGTTAGCCTAGAGAGTGGAGCTAGGCTTGGGTTTTGTTGGGAGGTAACTTGGAAACTAATTCTAGGTAGCAGACTGTTAGTTTGCCTGAGTTCAAATTCTCTAAAACAGAATCTGAATTTAAAAGATTTGACCTCTCACAGGTGGCAGCTGGCTGGCACTGCCACAGGTATGACCTGGGCAAGAAGGCTTGGTTCTCCAGAGTTGCCCAAGACAATGCTGGTACCTACCAGTCCAGGAAATGCCTTTTCTAATGTCATGGTGGGCATCTCTTGTATGTGCCAAGTNAAAAATGAAAAAGAAATGAAGGGAAATAAGCTTTCTGTAAAGAAAGAGATCCCTGAACAGTATTGGGGGTCACTACACCACGTAGGAACACTTCTAAACCCTAGTGCAGGTCTCTAGGGTCCCCTGCACTAGATAGGCACACTAATCTTAGGGATTCAGCAAGGGAAGGGAGAAATAGACACAACTCCCCCTACAGAGTGGCTCCTGATGCTACTGGCCTATGGAGCCTGTGTGTTCCTTCATTTAGGCTGTTTGTGATGTGTGCCTTGTTGTAGCTCAGGTTGACCTTGAATTCTTTATTTTATTTTATTTTTAAAGATTTATTATGTACAGTACAGTGTTCTGCCTGCATATGTGCCTGTCCACCAGAAGAGGGAGCCAGATCTCATTATAGCTGGTTATGAGCCACCCTGAGATTTCTGAGAAATCAACTCAGGACCTATGGAAGAGCAGTTAATGCTCTCAACCTCTGAGTCATCTCTCCAGTCCTGATCTTGAATTCTTGATCCTCCTGTATCACCTCAGTATGCCGTGATGTGTGCGTGTTTGTGTGTGTGTGTGTGTGTATCTATGTCACTATGACTGGAGAGGTGATGTTGAGTAACAATCAAGTGAGGAGCCTGAGGTATGATCTCACTCAGAAGTGGTGTTTCAGCCCGAAGATGATAAGGAAATATGAAAACCACAAAACAGAGGATTTGGGGCTGAAAGAAAAATTCCTGGCTGCTTCAGTATGAAGAGGGCATAAGCGACCACAACTCCCTGCCTTCCTCAGCATTCAAAGCTCACAGCCACTCAGGTGAACAGGAACTGTAGCCACTCCTACTCCTGTGTCCTGCTGCCCCCTGGCGGCCTGGAGCGGTATCGCAGCTCCCAAGAATCTTGGGGATGGTTTGGGCTCTATGACAAATGTCCCTCCAGACTGCAGACTGCAGAGTCCAGGAACTGCTGGCCAGCTTCACAAGGCCGCGAAGCTGTCTGGGTCACACTGAAGAAGAGCCACACTAAGAAACTGGGTATCCCCTGCACAGCCTGCTACAGCAGATCATTAGTTTGTATTCCTTTTGTGGTTGCTGTTGTCCAGGATTTACCCCAGGGCTTCCTGCCTGTTGATTGGGTCCTCACTGAACTACATACCAGCTGAGTTTGATGTGACCACCCAAAGAAAGGGTCTTGGGTCTCTCTGGTAATGCCTATAATTCCAGCACTCTGGAGGGCAGATCTCTGCATTCTTCAACCACATAGCAAGTTCCAAAACACCTGGGGGCGGGGTGAGGGGAGGGAGGGATAAGGTAAAACCAGGAGAGTGGGATCCCCAGGACTGACACCTGTAAGTGGATTGTGGAGTAGGTGGAAAGTTGTAACAAGTGAGAAAGGAGCATAGATGCCTAGGGCCGGTCTGGGTGAGCTTAGTCTCCCCTAGCCTAGTACAGCCAAGGCCCTGGGAAGTGAATGGGGTAAAGGAATTAGCCTCAAATTACTCTTTTTCTCCTTGACAGCATCTTTCACCTGGAATTTCCCCCATGCTGTAGATGGGACCGAGGGACGGCTTCCTGACACTGAGCTGTATCCAAGCCTTTACTTTTAAGATGTGGTCCAGGCTGGCCTTGAACTTACTCTGTAACTGAAGCAGGTTTTCCATCCAGTGCCTCTGGCCCCCACTTAGACAGGGTTACAGGTCTGCAAACCAGTCTAGCTTTTGTTTAGGACTTGGTAAAGATTGCCAGGCTGTGGCAGTGCACACCTTTAATCCCAGCACTCGGGAGGCAGAGGCAGGCAGATTTCTGAGTTTGAGACCAGCCTGGTCTACAGAATGAGTTCCAGGACAACTAGGGTTGCACAGAGAAACCCTGTTTCAAAATACAAACAACTTGGTTAAGGATTCACTCTAGAGCCTGTGGATCATGACCCCTTTGGGGTCAAACAACCCTTTCACAGGGTTGCTTAAGTCCATCAGAAAACACAGATATTTATATTACTATTTTTAACAGCAAAATTACAGTTATGAAGTAACGATGAAAATAACTTTATGGTTGGGATCAACACAAGGAACTGTATTAAATACTGTATTAGGGAGGGTGAGAACCACTGCTCTATAGTTTGCAAACTCCTTACAGAGGTGGGGCAGAGGGCAGCAGGAAGGGTCAGGGTCACATGAAAATGACAGGATGTGTTTTGGAGCCAGGTTCACCCCTCCCTCGATGCATGGCTGCAGGTGTTACAGGCCCTCAACCCTCAAAGGAGCTGTGACAGCCACTTATGGCCTGACACAGACAACCTCAGAGTCTGTGTGGATTTTTCCCACGGTAGCCCTAAGGACAGTACCCAAAGCTACCATGTTCCCAGTCCTTATGGCAAATGTTACCCTCCTGGAGAGCTATAGTCCCCTCCTGAGCAGCTATGCCACCCCTGGGCCAAAAGAAGCAATGAACTTGGGGTACTAGCCCACCTTCTTCTTGATGCCCACCAGGAACAGACTAGGTCTACAATAAAGACATGCTGGAGAATTCAAAGGCTCAGGGACAAAGGAGAGGACATGGTCCCAGCACAGTAAGTACTTAGTATTGCTACAGAGTGAACCCTGCTACCAGGTAATGTCACTGTTCCAGCAGAGCCCACAGATCAGCTACAGGGAGGCCTGCACTGCTCTGTCCTAAGAGCTGAGGATCAGACAGAGCCTGGGGTGGTGGAAGCTCACAGGCTGAGTGAACAGCAGAGGAGCTGACTAGACTGGGAATGAAGGTCACCTAACTCAGAAGCCCAGGTAGTGGCCTTGGATGCTCTCTGTTGAGGCAGAGTCCTGGCAATGGAGGTTGAGTGGGGTGTGTAGAAGTCTTGGAGACAAAGGGGATGGAAAGGAGTCCCAGGTGACAGTGTGTGCCCTACAAAGTCCACAGGAGCTTAGGGTGCCCAAGGGGTCTGAATTAGAAGTTTGTCTTGTTCCGAGCGTGGTGGCACACGCCTTTAATCCCAGCACTCAGGAGGCAGAGGCAGGCAGATTTCTGAGTTCGAGGCCAGCCTGGTCTACATAGTGAGTTCCAGGACAGCCAGGGCTATACAGAGAAACCCTGTCTCGAAAAAAAACAATTTAAAAAAAAAAAGAAGAAGTTTGTCTTGTGTTTCTACAGCTCCACCATAAGTTGATGGATGTTGTTGAGCTCCACCCTGGCCGGGAGTGCATGGAGCTGGGGCTGGGACAGCACCTGGTGGAAGCCATGGTAGAGCTGGATCAGCTGGGTCAGCACCATCTGCACAGAGGAGAGTCAGGGTCAGACTCATGGTGACTGGAGCTGTCAGAGCTTCACTAGAATCTCAGGCTTATTGGCCTTCAAGGTGTTTGTGTGATGCAGAGACCAGGGGAAAATGGGAGGAAACAGACAACCTTGGAACACAGGCAAAGGGCAGGGAGTGGCCGGTCACCTGGATGATGCTGGTTCCGTTTCGAAAGTTGGTTAAAACTCTGCATCACATCCTGACTCAGGGACTCCACTGATGCCCTCCAGGAACTACCAAAGCCACAGATCAGCTGAGTGACTCGGGCAGACTAACAGAGTAAAAGGTGTGTCAGAGAGCAACCAGACCTGGTGATTGTCCACCAGGCACAGAGCAACCAGGCTTGGTGACCCAGCAAGGCCAGCCCAGGGCACATCTGTGCTCACCATCAAGCCTGGCTTTCCTGGTATTCTTTCAGCCAAGTCTTCCCTGCTGCGCTGCCTCCCCTGTGACCCCCCCCCCCCGCAACCCCTCTGCTCATTGTCCCTAATTCCTGCTCCCCACTGCACCAGGACAACATCACATACCTTCCTCCCCTCAGAGCCGCTCAGCCTGCCCATGCTCAATCAAGGCTTCAGCCTCCTTCACGAATGCCACCAGACCCCCAAAGAGGGGAGACAGCAACTCCTCAATGAACTCCTAGAGAGAAGTGCAAGCCCACACAGGGTCAGACTCCAGGGAGCAAAGGACCCCCATTCTGGACAGGGACATCTAATGACCCACCAGACAGCAGCCTCTGTGAGCCTTCCACCTTAGGTGGTGATGTCACAAGATGCAGGGGATGTCCCCAAGGATTTCCTCCAGAACCAAGAACCAATAAGCTGGCTCAGCAGGGAACAGTGCTTGCCACTGGTCCCCAGAATACAAGGTAGAAGAGGAAGAAAAGAGCCCACTCCTAGAAGTTGTGACCTCTGACCTCCATGAGTTTCAGATGTGCCTTTGTGAGCTTACATGTGCACACACACAAACAGTTCCCTGCAAAGCAGAATGCACATACACACAGAGCTATAGTGCATGCACACACATACTCATAGACACAGGGCTATAGTGCATGTACACACACACATACACACAAGGCTATAGTGCATGCACACACATACACATGTGCATATACACACATATACACATAGCTGTAGTACACACACATGCATACATAAATAGCTATAGTTTAATTTTGCTTCTAAGCTATTAGTACCTTGAAAATGTTAAATGAAACAGACTAGCAACGAGACAGTCCTGAGTAGGACTGCACAGGGAGGTCAGTCCAATAGCATCACTGTCTTCCTGACACACCCAGGCCCTACCTGTGTCCAAGCACTGAGCAGCTGCTGGAAACTCTCCACCTCTTTGCTGTCATCAGCAGCCAGCTCCTAAGGAAAACAAGAGGAGTCAGGAGCTTAGGAACCCCTTCACTGTTACCAGCACTTCCCCTTCATTCCACCCTGAGGACACTGCCAGGATCCAGGGATAAAGCTCTGATCTCAGGCAGAGCTCACAAGCTGTAGGGACCCCCGTGGGAGGAGCAGCGTTACCATCAGCACCCTAAACATCATGTCATAGTTGTTGATCAGAAACACAAGCTGTTCCTTCCTGGAGGAGAACTCCACAGCCACTCAGAGGACAAAATTTTCCACCTCCACTGCACAAGCCAAAGGAAAGCAGCAGGTTAAAATGTTAGGTCACGGGTTCCCTCCCTCTGCTGGCGGTCTGTCCTGCCTAGCCCCACCTGGAGCTGTCCCTGCAGCTGCAGTGTGCATTCATAGGGGATCATCTGGTAGATGCTGACAAGCACAGAGGAGAACTCAGGGTAGCAGCCTGTGATCTGGGAGCAAGAAGGGAAGGCTCACACCTGCCTGCCTGGCAGACACAACCTCCAGCTGCCCCTGCAACTCCTGTCCCCACTCAGGACAGGAGTTGTCTGTCTAAGTTGACTCCTTCGGCAACACCCAACCCACCACTCAGTGTGACCACAAGACACCCTTGTTACCCTCGCCTGCCCTTACATAGTGGGGCCGAGTGTTCAGTCCCCCAAGGCACTGGGGGTCAGTGCTGTGGACACTCTGGACATTCATCTCCAGGATCAGCTCAAACCAAGGCCACAGTAAGGCAAGCACGTGCTCCCAGTACCTGCAGGCTTAGTCAGAGTCAAAGGTCAGCTGGCTGTGGGTGCAGTCTGCCCAGGGGAGCACAGTACCCTTCAGGGTAATGGTGAGTGTGTGTGCCCGACACCAATGCTGCCCCTGGACACACGAATGGGAGGGAATAAGAGTGAAGGGCATCAGGTGAGGAAGAGCCAGGATTCAGGACGGTGATGTTTGAGTAAGATAAAAAGCTGACTGCCTCCAAGGACCAGAGCTCAGTGACCTGTCCAGGGCAGGGATGTCCCTCTTTCCTGCAATGCTGCAGAAACAGAGAACAATGTGGATACAGAGAAAAAACAGCAATGGCGTCGTAGCAGTCGGCCAGGTAGGACTGTAGGTGTTTCTGTGGCAGACAAATGGATGTCAGCTTGTTGTTCAAGTGGCTGTAGGCAAACAGATGTACATTTCTTTGGGGACAAGGCACTGGCCAGGGAGACCAGCTTCTTCCCTGTCCACAGGCACCTCAAGCGGCCTGACCTGCTCACTAGCCACACTTATGTAAGTTCCCCACAGCAGAAGCTGGGGATGAGCTTGGGATGGGAGCTCCAGGGACAAGGCTTAGAGAACACTCATTCTCCAGGAGTTGCTGTCTGCCTGTGCAAAGGACCAGAATTCAGATGCTCACCAGCGTCATGGAGAGCGTGCGGCCCATGATGGTGTGGTACAGGTCATGTGCAGCTGGGCCAGACACAATGAAAAATTCACAGATGAAAAGATATTCACAGCCGGGTACACCCCCAAACTAACCCTCACAGAACTGATTCCTGGCCACAGAGGGGTTGCCTCACCATACGCTCTGCTCTCCACATTGGGCAGTATGGCGCACCAGGATGGGGGCCTGGAGCTCGGCCGGTGGGTGAGAAGACAGCACCATGAGTGCCCACAGTAAAGATGGTGTTCCTGCTTCGGGGGGATGGCTCCAAGAAGATGCATGAACAGCTTTGGAGTCAGGGAAAACAATGAGATTGACAGCACCAGGCCCAACAGCCAAGGCCTGAGGATCCCAGGAAGATAAATATGGCTCGGACAGCCCTTTCCACAACCTGAGCCTTGCTTCGCCAGACACCCTCTGAAATAAATGTGAAAATCTGTCAGAGCGGTGTGTGCTTCTTGGAGAGCAAGCTCTCACTTTCATGTCCTCAATGGTTGAGAACCACAGAATGGGTAAGAAACACAACCCTGGGCTGGAGAAATGGATCAGGGATTAAGAACACTGACTGCTCTTCCAGAGGTCCTGAGTTCAATTCCCAGCAACCACATGCTGGCTCACAACCACCTGTAATGAGATCTGATGCCCTCTTCTGGTGAGTCTGAAGACAGCTACAGTGTATTTATTTATAATAATAAAATAAACCTTAAAAAAAAAAAAGAAAGGAAGAAAGAAAGAAACCATAGAGGGTCATCTACAGGGGTCATGTAATATATTCCTAAAGAATAAAGGGGTCTACTTCGCCCCCACCCCATGTCAGCACTTACCATCTACTTCATCCAAGATGAATTCATCAGAGGTGATATCTATTGATAAAAATATCAGTGTGTTTGGGCGAATAATCAGGCAGCAGACCAGGCTGAGGGGGTTCCACGTGGAGAGGTTTATTGAGCGGGTGGGGGAGGGGGCAGAGAAGAGGAGAAAGAGAGAGAGGGGAGAGAGAGAGAGAGAGAGAGAGAGAGAGAGAGAGAAAAGAGGACAAAGAGAGCGAGGAGGGGGTGTGTCTTAGTCAGGGTTTCTATTCCTGCACAAACATCATGACCAAGAAGCAAGTTGGGGAGGAAAGGGTTTATTTGGCTTACACTTCCATACAGCTGTTCATCACCAAGGAAGCCAGGACTGGAACTCAAGCAGGTCAGAAATCAGGAGCTGATGCAGAAGCCATGGAGGGATGTTATTTACTGGCTTGCTCAGCCTGCTTTAGAACCCAAGACTGCCAGCCCCGAGATGGTCCCACCCACAAGGGGCCCTTGATCACTAATTGTGAAAATGCCTCACAGCTAGATCTCATGGAGGCATTTCCCCAACTGAAGCTCCTTTCTCTGTGCTCCAGCTGTGTCAAGTTGACACAAACCTAGCCAGTACAATTGACCCCTTGTCAACTTGACACACAAATACATCGCAAGTAAGCCTCAATCCTTAGTTCTTACTCAACCCCAAGATCTTAAATAACTTTAAAAGTCCCACAGTCTTTACATATTAAAAAGTTCAATCCTTTTAAAATATCTTTTAAAATTCAAAGTACTNGCTTGCTCAGCCTGCTTTAGAACCCAAGACTGCCAGCCCCGAGATGGTCCCACCCACAAGGGGCCCTTGATCACTAATTGTGAAAATGCCTCACAGCTAGATCTCATGGAGGCATTTCCCCAACTGAAGCTCCTTTCTCTGTGATAACTCCAGCTGTGTCAAGTTGACACAAACCTAGCCAGTACAGGGTGTCTTCCCAATTTATAGGGAGAATGACATCATACCACTGAGGGTGGAGACTGAGCCAGGTGGGCTGTGGGATTGAAGGTGGTTGCCTTGGCAATGCAGGTACACAGGTTAAGTGGGGCTTGATGCTAACATTCTTCCCTTCTTGTTATTATAAAAAGAAGGGGAGAAAAAGAGGGGAGACCAATGGTGAAGAGGGAATGGGGGCATTGTGTCTCTTAGGCTACTTCCTGCTGATTAGGGGCGTCGTCAGGGTATGTCTTCACCATCGGAATCCATTTGGTGGTTGTCTATGGGCAGCGGCTGGTAATCCTGTAACAGGAGCTGATTAACAGTCTGGTTAGAAATTCTTTGTATCTGTCATTGAAGGACCGTAGAGACAAGATTAATAAGACAAGGAGCAAATGACAGTGCCAGGAAGATGACCAGGAAAGGTGTTATGGGTGGAAAGATTTACTTCTATAGGGGGTTCTCAAAGAACTGGATGGCAGGGCATTGTGGCACGGATGTTGTACCAAGAGTTACAGTCTTGTAGTCTATGGGGCCCAGTGTCTCCATGGGCTGAGTCTCAGAGGCTTTGAAGCAACTTGCTACACCAAAGAGAGGAATAGAGGTGAGGTATGGGGTCATAGCAGCACTGGATTTAGGACAACTAGCGAAGGGTGAGGTAAGGTTGCTTGGTAGCACCGGAGAGGCTGTAACTGGCTTTTGTGAGCCAGCCCCGGGGGTGGGGGGGTATGTATAGCCAACAGTCTTTAAAGTGCCCAGGTCTGGTAGCATTAAGGAGCTGGTAGGCTGAGGTCAAAGTTTGGAGCAGCAGACGGAATGATAAGTTAGTATTATTCATGAAGGGAGATGTCAAAGAGGTTAAGAACATTAGAGGAGTGTTTGATTATCTCTCCTACCTTCTCTATGTCTAGAGGTGGAGCGTTTGAGACATATTCTGTATGTGATGGTACTTACTGGGGACTAGGCTTGGTTTTGGGGACTAGGCTTGGTTTTGTGGTAGAGCTTACCAACAACTCCTGTTTCCCACCTGGAGTCCCATGGGTCTCGAATGTAGAAGACGAGTGTCTTGTGGAATTGATAAAAGAAATGATTAATCTGTGTCCCTAGCATGTGTATCTCACAGAACCAGTATGGGCAGCCCCCATACTCATCTGGCCATTTTCTGCAAAAATCTTTTGTCTGGTCAAAGAGAAAACAGGTATAGAGGTCATAATATGTGTATGGAGTAACAGACATAGGAACGATGGCAATCTGGATCAGGTCCTGGCATCCGGCTATGGAGCAGTTTCCTGATCTTATCTGGAAAGTCTGCTTGTTGTCTGTGGGCGTTTCTCGAACTTGGGATCTCCAGATGTAAGGATTACCCTTGCTGGATGGAAATGAACAGAGAAAAGATGAGAAGGCCACAACTAATTCAGTGTCGGATTTGGCTGCTGGAGGGAAGCTTCATTTTCTGGGATGGGAGACAAGACGGGTGGCCTTGATGTCTTCTGAAGCTTAAAGGAGCACGGTCCTGTTAGGGTTCTGGCATTTTGGAGAGAGAGATGAAGGCTCATGACCTGGAGGGGATAAAAGGGCTTGATCTCCAACATTAACTGGTAATGGACAGGAGACAGAGTGTGGTCGAGGTAGATGATGGTTAGCAAAGTTCTATAGGAGAGAACGGAGGTGAGAAAGTAATGGGGAAAGTAAATGATCTGGAATGGGAGAGCTTTTGGGTGAGAGGCCAGGAGTTAGGACTGGACGTCCATACATGAGTTTGAAAGGTGAGATGAGGAGAGGTCGCTTGGGGAGAGCTCGCAGTCTGAAAAGAGCCAAGGGGCAGGAGCTTTATACCCAGTCGAGATGAAGTTCCTGTGACAGTTTAACAAGAGTAGTTTTTAAGGAGCGGTTAGTTCTACCTTGCTTGAAGATTGAGGGTGGTAAGGAATGTGAAAGTGCTAGGGGATGTTTAGGGCCTTAGATAGGGTCTGAGAAACTTGGGAGGTAAATTCAGGTCCATTGTCTGATTGGAGAGAGACCAGAACACTAGTAGAGGATATCTGTATAGTGTGGATAGCAAACATTATTCTTGTAATGCTTTGCTTAGGAGTACATTATAGTCTCTTTGGATGGCTAAGGAAGAAAATATCTTGTTAACTGTGTAGCTGGAGTAGGCAGTTAACAGTATTTCTGTAAAAGAAACTAGTTATTAAGGATTGTATGACTTTTGTACCTTAAAGGAAATCTTAAACAAGTTGTAAGAATTTTAGACATAAATCATGAGTATTAGAGAGAAAAAGAGCTTTTAGAAAAAGAAGTAAGAAGTTTTTGTTAAAAGCATGTTTTGGGTGTTCCTGTAAGGGGCACAGCTTTAATGTAGTTTTCGCGGGCTATTTGGATGAGGGAGGGGTATAATTCTCTCTTTTCTTTTATTTTAACTGGAGAGGAGAGTGAAGGGTTCTGGATGTCCCAGACTCAGGGATCTACCTGTGAAGCTGGTAAAGGGAATGACATGGTATTGTTAGTAGGATGGTTGGCTAAAAGGAGTAGAGGAACCGCTGGTGAGCTTGAGTTCAGGTGAATATGGGGAGCAAAAGAAATAGAGGCTCCCAGCCTAGATAGGGGGTCTATTCTCAATAAGGGGACGGGACATGTGGGCACTACTAAAAGGAATGGGTGAGAGGTACACCCCTAAAAAATGTAATTGAGTGGTGGGCTCTGATGTGGGAAGTAAGGTTGTCCTCCTACCCCGACAATAGGAAAACGAGAGGGAGATGTGGGTCCCCAAAACTCCGTTAGGACTGAGTAAGTGGCTCTGGTGTCCAAGAGGAAAGAGATGGGTCGCCCACAGACTACGATGTCTACCCTGAGCTCTGTTTGTGATGACAATGGTCAGGTCAAAGGAGCCTGGGCCTTGTTAGTCGGCCATGGCCAAGTCTAGGAGATCAGTTGGAGGGCTACCTGGGGGTAATGTCCCCTTGTTCTGCGCAACACGGGGGCATTCAACAGCCCAATGTCCCTCTTGATGGCACCTAGGACATGGCCCCTTTGCCTTGTGGCAATTAGGGCAGGCTTTGACCCAATGACCTTGTTGACCACACCTGTAGCAGGTGCCTGGTGGTTCCTGAGTCTTAGGAGACCATGAGCTCTGGGTAACAGCTGGGGCTGGTCGGACAGCCTTTGCCAGCATATTGTATTTTTGCTTGTGAACCCTCTCATCTCTTCCATGGAACACCTTGAAGGCCAGCGTCAAGACTTCTGCCTGTGGAGTAAGAGGACCTCTCTCTAATTTTTAAGTTTAGCTTTAATGTCGGGGTAGCTCTGGGAAAAGAAGTGGGTCATTAAGAGCTGTTTACCTTCTGGGTTCTCAGGGTCCAGATTGGTATATTGTAACAGGGCCCCTTTAAGGCGTTCTAGAAACTGAGATGGATTCTCCTGTTTGTCTTGGACAACCTCTTGAAGTTTTTCAAAATTTACTGGTTTTAAAGCTGCTTTCTTCAGACCCACCAAAAGATATGTAACAAACCTGTCCCTGGCTAGAATACTACCTGTGGAATTATAATTCTACTGAGGATCTAGGTCAGGCACTGTCTCTGTTCTGATTGGATATGCCCTATTTGTTTGATGAATCTCACCTGCATGTGTTCTTGCTTGTTCTCAAACTCGCCAGCATTCCTCCTCGGAAAGCAAATTGTTAGTAAGTATCATGTATACATCGTGAAAAGTCAGGCTATACGACTGAGTGATATACTAAAACTCCTTGATAAAGGTGGAAGAATTAGAAGTATAGGAGCCTAGTCTCTTCTCTATCTGAGAAAGTTCACTCAGTGAGAAGGGGACGTGTACCCTGACTAGGCCATCCACCCCCGCAACTTCCCTTAAGGGAAGGATAGTTGCTGGCTTGGACCCGTCTAGGGGTGGGGAGCTTGGGGTTTTGGTCATTACCTTAGAGTGAGTGATAGGCGGTGTGAAAGCAGGTGCTAAGGTAGAATGTCTAGAGGGGCCTGTAGGTGGCACAGAAGGAGAAGGGGAAGGGTCTATAGGCGGAGCAGAAGGAGAAGGGGAAGGGTCTATAGGTGGAGCAGAAGGAGAAGGGGAAGGGTCCATAGGCGGAGCAGAAGGAGGCCTTCGACGGAAGAAAGGTGGCTCATATGCTAGGTCCAGTATTGTAGTATCGTCTTGTGGAAGTTGTGCAGGATTCATGGCTAATAGAAGTTGAGTTGGAGAGCAGGAAGAATACATAGCAGGGTTGGAACGGAGGAAAATGAAAGACTTTACATAGATAACCTCTTCCCATTTACCGGTTCGCTGGCAGTATGTGTTAAGATCCTTCAAAACAACTGGATCTAGAGTGCCATTAAGTGGCCATCGAGAATTATTATCTAGTGAATATTGAGTCCAAATCTTATTGCAAAAATATATCAATTTTGATGCCCTCAAAGGGGGCGTAATCTCCAAAGACCTGAGGGTTTTTTTTAGAAGGCATCTCAGCGGGGTATCTTTGAAGATACTTGGTTGTCCATGATCCAGAGGGAAGGGAAGGGGGAGAGGTTCCTGGTGCTCGTTCCGGCGTCTCGAGAGCAGCTCAGGAACCAAGAGAGAAATCGGCCAATGCTAGAATACCCAAGTCGTCACGAGGGGTTCTAGTGGCCCAGTATGGAAAGGTGTTCTACCCCAGCACTAGGGATTTGGTCGAACCGTGAGGGTCCCCGAACTGCTATGGGTCCTTGAGAAGAAAGAGAGCACCTTCAGAAGAGAAAGCAGGATCTGGTTGGACAAGATACTATGTTGACTGGGGACGCTTCCCCTTAGTCCCCAGTCTGGGCTGGCCAGGCCCTGTTCTGAGGATTTTGGGGTTTGTCCCACCGCTGGTGAGCCCTGTCAATTGTGTGCCAGTGTCTGGGTGGGAATTCTTGGCGAACCGGTAAATGAGACCGTGGAAATAACACAGCTTACTTAAGGTTTGTGTGCCCTAGTGGCGGAAAGTGGCAGATAACAGTAGCCACAACCGTGTCCTGGCCCCTCCTCACTGGCTTTTTGTGTGAGTGCCGAGCTGCTTGTAGGTCCCGCCCAGAGGCAGGCCACGTGGCAGAGGCTTTACCTAAAGTTCTGGCCTAGAGGGAAGGGGTGGGGGAAAAAGTAAAGAAAAGGCGGATTGCGGCGTTCTAGAGGCAGCCCCGGCCCTGGGCACGCGCAGTTTGTGTCCCTCCCAGGGAGCAAGGCGTGGAGGCAGAGGGGCGGTGTCAGGGCTCAGGGGGCTGGGGTGAAACGGAGCCCCCTGCCCAGATCTCTCGAACAGCTCCGTGGCTCCGACGGAGGCGGCAAGGCAGCAGGCGAAGAGTTAACGCAGCTGTCTGAGCAGGTCCTTCCTCCACCCGGCGTGCTGCTCCTGGGCCCGCGCGGCGGCTGCAGTGGGGGGAGGCCTTAGTGCCGAGCTGTGAAGGCATACGCGGCAGCAGGAGGAGGCCATAGGGCCAGGTGTTCAGTCTAGCCGGCTGAGCGCACCGCGGTGGGAGCTGGTGGGAGTGGGGAGCTGTGGCGGAGCCAGGAGCTGCACGGCTGTGGGCTGTGCGCCCCGCCTCAAAGGCCCGTACAGCACTGAGGCAGAAGCGGCGCGCGGTGGAAGAGTCTCCACCTAGAGGGAGGAGCGGGGGGGGGGGGTGGTGTAGACACTGTGCGGAGAGTGCAGGGCCATGGGATTCTTACCGGGAATGCTGGAATGCTGTGTCTGAAGTTGCTTCCACTGTGGGGGTGGCCCTCCCTCCCCCTCAGCACTGGTGGCTGTGATTTTATCGCCTTTTTAATCCGGAGTCACGGCATCAATATTGATAAAAATATCAGTGTGTTTGGGCGAATAACCAGGCAGCAGACCAGGCTGAGGGGGTTCCACGTGGAGAGGTTTATTGAACGGGTGGGGGAGGGGACATAGAAGAGGAGAAAGAGATAGAGGGGAGAGAGAGAGAGAGAGAGAGAGAGAGAGAGAGAGAGAGAGAAGAGGACAAAGAGAGCGAGGAGGGGGTGTCTTCCCAATTTATAGGGAGAATGACGTCATACCACTGAGGGTGGAGACTGAGCCAGGTGGGCTGTGGGATTGAAGGTGGTTGCCTTGGCAACGCAGGTACACAGGTTAAGTGGGGCTTGATGCTAACAATATCCAACTCCCCAATTTGTAGGGGCTCTTGGAGTCCAGAACCTCCCCCATGAAGAGGAACAGGTCAATGAATGTGGGATACAAAAAGAGACATTGGAAACAAAACATAACGGGATATCCTTAATCCTCCAAATGAGCTGAAGGGTGCTTTGGAGGCGGGATGCCATAGTAAGTGGGTCAAAGACTCTGATTCGTTCAAAGTTACATATTTTTGGGTTACTGAGAAACTCAGGCAATTCATGGAGTTGTTGGAGTTCAAATGAGAAAAAACTAGGATTAGTCAAACTTGCCTTTGAATTTAGGACCTCAGTCTCCAGCTATCTCAGGTATTCCCTGAGGGAGTTCCAGAGGCTAAAATCGCCAGCTTACATCGTGTTTACCCATGTGTCTGGTGCACCATGAAACATACTTCCTAGCCTGGAAGGTTTCAGGGAAAAGAAGTACACCATCTGCATAGCTCTGGGAGGTGGGGGTGTTCAAGGTGAGCATCTGCTGATGGCAACAGACAGAGAGCAGGGTGGTGACCCATCTCAGCCCCTGCTCTCTCCCTCGCTGGGGGCTCCTGTTGGGCCACACTCCTCTGGTTTTCAGGGTTTTTTTTCCTTTTTCCTGCCCCCCCTTTTCCTCTTGTCCATTTCCTCTTTTAACTTCCCTTCCCCTGCCTCTCTCTCCCCCTCCCTAGACACTGAATGGCTCACTGACCTTGGAGCTTGTGAATGAGAAGTTCTGGAAGGTGTCCAGGCCCTTAGAGCTCTGCTATGCCCCCACAAAAGACCCAAAATGACGTCACAGGGGGACAACCGGAAGATGGGGACCACGGAGTGTCTATGTGTCCCAGCTCAGCCTGCCAGCTTCATCTCCCAGAGCCCCCCAGCCAGACAGCAAGAGGACAAAGGAGGACAAACGGCTTTTATACAAAGTATCTACATTGAATAAGTCTTTATTAGACAGCACAGGACCTGTGCCTACTAATGCCTTTTCTATGGACCCTAGCTTCCCACCCGGCTGGTGATGGGGAGGGTGGACAAGACCCCCTCCCCACCCTCCTCCCAACAACAAATTTGCTTATTTCTTCTTTGAAACCTGCAGTTCTCTGTGTGTGTCTCTCAGGGGGAGGGGGCTGGAGAGATGGCCCAGCGGCTAAGAGCCTCTCATGCAGCGGATCCCTTTGACTCCTAGTGTCCACACGGTAGCTTGCCACCATCTGTAACTCCAGTGCCAGGGCATTCGATGCTCTTTTCTGACCTCTGGAGTCTCCAGGAACACATTTGTGGTACACTGATTGGGGCAGGCAAAACAACCAAACATACAGAATTAAAACTAATAAGCTGGGTGGACAGACACCTTTAATCCCTGTGCTGGGGAGGTGGAGGCAGGCAGATCTCTGTAAGTTTGAGGGCAGCCTGGTCTACAGAGAGAGTTCTAGGCCAGGTAAGACTACATAGTGAGACCCTGCCTTTAAAAACAACAACCAAGGGCTGGAGAGATGGCTCAGAGGTTAAGTGACTGCTGAGTTCAAATCCCAGCAACCATGTTATGGCTCACAACCATCTGTAATGGAATCTGATGCCCTCTTCTGGTGTATCTGAAGACAGCAATAGTGTACTCACATACAT
>LR755384.1:0-14507 GCA_902729485.2 Mus minutoides | reverse complement strand
TATTACGTGGGAGGGGGTGGCTAGGGGAGCAGGGAGGGGATGCGGGAGGGTAAGGGGAAATTTCTGGATAACATTTGAAATGTAAATGAAGAAAATATCTAATAAAGAGAAAAAAAGGAAAAACAGTCAAGAAAAAAAAAAAAAAAAAAAAAGAGATAACTAGAATGGGATCCATCTCTGAGATTAGCTCAATTATTTCTTAAGAAGGATATAAGCATAGAATCTGTACCAAAAAATTGAGATGTATGTTGAAAAATATGTAGTGTTTAGTCATTCATTAATTTTTAGTCTAACTTTATGAAATACAGTTCCATGACCATCATCTTCTCTACTTCAGAATAATGTGGTTGTCATAATCACAGTCTCCAGTATGCATTTCTAGGCATGCACTCTCTGCACATGTTCAGTAGTACAATAGAAAGACTCATGATGGTGCTTTTTTCAAAATCTTTTTTGAACCATAGATACATAATTTTTGCTTTGTGTTTAATCATGCAAATATGTAGCAGGCTTGAATACTAGTAAACGTAATAATATACTGATGTCAGTAGCCTCCAGTTCTTATCCTATAGCACCTCAAAAGTACTGATGTGTTCTGTGACTGCTTTATGTCTTGTCATTCACATCAATATTCTCAAAGGATATTTATTGTCTAGTCAGTAAATCTAGTCTTCTAGAACTGTTCATTTATTGAATATGTCACTATTCCACTTCTTACAGATTTTCTCAAACAACAAAGAAAGAAGTATGATATATATATATATATATATATATATATATATATATATATATATATATATATATATATATACACAAATTGGGAGGAAAGAATATATTTTATATTGTTAGCAACTTACACAAATATAGTGATTTCTGTCTACTGACTAAAGTTATTAGTTTTAGTGCCTTATTTTCAGATCAGTGATGATCTCTTAATGGATAACATCAGCACACTTTTACAATTTTCTCCCTTGTTCTTCATGGCAACGAGATCATTAATTCACATTCTACCTAGAAGTTTCTGCTGAAGGTCTTTTCGCATCATCTTCTCTTCTGTGTTGGCATATACTCAAAGACCTGATCTTCAGCCAAATAAAAAATAGGAAAATATGAAGAAGGGACATTGAAATAAAACCAGGAACTTAAAAAAAAAAAAAAAAAAAAGGTTGTTTTGACCAAGATGCTTCCAGAAGCAGTAACATAAAACTGGAAGCCTTGTTCTGTGTTGTCACTGTTCAAATGATTCTGGACATTTGGAGTGGTTTCAAATTCCTAGAGAGGATCTGGATATAGTTTTGAATCAGTTGTCATTGGTTATGTGGATAATTAGAAATAGAACCTTAAGCTTGGAGCTAGAAAATACTTGCATGGTGTCTAAGACAGGATCTCATTATCAGCATCTGATGTACTCTTCAGTCCTGTAACTCCTTCCATGAGTATTTTGTTCTCCATTCTAAGATAGAGCAAAATATCCACACTTTGGTCTTCCTGCTTCTTGAAATTCATGTGTCTTGCAAATTGTATCTTAGATATTCTAAGTTTCTGGGCTAATATCCACTTATCAGTGAGTGCATATCATGTGTGTTCTTTTGTGGATTGGTTACCTCACTCAGGATGATATACTCCAGATGCATCCATTTGTTTAAGAATTTCATGAATTGATTGTTTTTGATAGCTGAGTAGTACTCCATGTGTAAATGTACCACATTTTCTGTATCCATTCCTCTGTTGATGGACATCTGAGTTCTTTCCAGCTTCTGAGCATTATAAATAAGGCTGCTATGAACATAGTGGTGCATGTGTCATTATTACAAGTTAGAACATCTTCTGGGTATATGCCCAGGAGAGAAATTGCTGGATCTTCTAGTAGCAGTATGTCCAATTTTCTGAGGAACAGACAGGCTGATTTCCAGAGTGGTTGTACAAGCTTTCAATCCCACCAACAATGGAGGAATGTTCCTCTTTCTCCACATCCTCACCAGCATGTGCTGTTTTTGATCTTAGCCATTCTGACTGGTGTGAGGTGGAATCTGAGGGTTGTTTTGATTCGCATTTCCTTGATGATTAAAGATGTTGAACATTTTTTCAGGTGCTTCTCAGCCATTTGGTATTCCTCAGTTGAGAATTCTTTGTTTAGCTCTGTACCCCATTTTTTAATAGAGTTATTTGATTTTTCTGGAGTCCATCTTCTTGAGTTCTTTATATATATATATTGGATATTAGTTCCCAATCTGATTTAGGACTGGTAAAGATCTTTTCCCAATCTGCTGGTGGCCTTTTTGTCTTATTGACAATATCTTTTGCCTTACAGAAGCTTTGCAATTTTATGAGGTCCCATTTTCATTGGCAGGATTAATATAGTAAAAATGGCTATCGTGACAAAAGCAATCTACAGATTCATTGCAATCCCCATCGAAATTCAAACTCAAATCTTCACTGAATTAAAAATGAGCAATTTGCAAATTCATCGAGAATAGCAAAAAACCTAGGATAGCAAAAACTATTCTCAACAATAGAAGAACCTTTGGTGAAATCACCATGCCTGACTTCAAGCTGTACTACAGAGCAATTATGATAAAAACTTCATGGTACTAGTACAGTGACAGAGAGGTAGACCAATGGCATAGAATTGAAGACCCAGAAATGAACCCACACACTTATGGTCACTTGATCTTTGACAAGAAAGCTAAAACCATCCAGTAGAAAAAAGTCAGCATTTTCAAAAAATGGTGCTGGCACAACTAGAGGTTATCATGTAGAAGAATCCAAATTGATCCATTCTTATCCTTTTGTACAAAGCTCAAGTCTAAGTGGATCAAGGAACTCAACATAAAACCAGAGACACTGAAACTTATAGAGGGAGAAAGTGGGGAGAAGCCTCAAAGGAATGGGTATGGGGGAAAATACCTGAACATAACAGCAATGGCTTGTGCAGTAAGATCAAGAATTTAATTTCTTTTTAATATTTTTTATTTTATATGTTTTAGTGTTTTTTCTATTCCAATTTTTTCATACAATATATTTTGATCATGACCTTCTCTCCTCTAACTTGTAAAAGATCCTCCCCACCACTCAACTAACCAAAGTCCAAGCCTTTTCTTTCTCTCTTTAGAAAGAAAAGGAGGAGAAAAGAATAATAATAATAATAAAGAAAGAAATAGTATAAGAAATGCCCAGAGAGAGATAAAAAGAGAGAGGTAGAGATTCAATCTCACACACAAATAAAATCCAATAAGACACAAAATTAAAAGCTGTAACAATCAAAAGACTAGTAAGACAAAAATTTACCCTTCCCAAATCATTGAGATAAAAGTAAAAATAAATAAATAAATAAATAAATAAATAAATAAATAAATAAATGAAATTACCCTTGAGTTTGTTTTATGTCCACCATCTACTATTGATCATGGAGTCTATCTTTAAGTTTAGTCAATATATCCAGTAGGACTTCATTAATAAATTAATTTTTCTTTTACAAATTGCTATCACTTTGAGATACCTTCTTGGTTATGGGTAGAAATTCATGCCTACTTCCCTCTATCAGTATTGTAAATCATCTGGCTTGAACTTATGTAGAGCATACACATATGTCATAGCTTCTTAGTTCTCATTAACATAGCTCCTGCGGTATCTGGAAGACTCTGTTTCCATAGAGTCATCCATTTCCTCTGACACTTACCTCTCCCTGAGTAGCTCCTTGAGCCCTGAGGGAAAGATTATGAGGACATCCCATTTAGAATTGAATGTTTCAAAGTTTCTCACTCTCTGCACATTGGGCAGTTGTGGGTCTCTGGGTTATTTCTGGTTTATTACAACAGGAAGCTTCTCTAATGATGACTGAGTGAAGAAATGATCTATGGGTGCATTCAGAGGTCATTCGGAGTTATTTGATGGTTATGTTGCTTTAGCAGTCAGTAGGGTAAAGGCTTTTGTTAGGCAGAAATTTGACTTCTCCATGTATGATGAGGTATAAATTTTCACATATCAGGTAACAGTCTTTGAAACAAAAATGTGTAATAATTGCTTATGACTATTTCAAAATTTAAGAGTTAGGAAAAACTAATTTTGTAGCTTCATGAGAAACAATGAACATTGAGAGGAATGTATGTATGTGTGGCCGTATTTTGGAAGCTCCAAGGAAGGAGGTACAATTTAAACATCATAACTTTTCATTATTAATGTTCTAAAAATTAAGTATTCAATAAATATTATGAGTATAGTCCAAAATTTCCATCACTAGATATGTCCAAACTGAAGATTATCATTTGTCATTGAGCAATATCCTGGAAAAATGAGTTGATGGTCTTTGGAAATCTACAATAATTATTGCAAAGTATATCATTATAAAAGTTTGACACTGTAATGTGTCTTACATGATCAAGTCTACTTCCATAATTCCATAAAATCACCGTGGAAGTTTGATGTTATATGCCTACAGAGTAGGCAAGTAACAGGACCAAGGCAGACATTGCCTAGGAATGTTCCACAAGGCTGGAATAGTGTACATTTGTAATGAGCAGCTAACAGAGATCACAAGCAGAAACCCTGGTTAATCTTAGTCCTTAATGTCAAAAGCTGTTCTGACAGACCAGCTATAAAGTCTGCCAGAGCACTCAGCTCTCATGTGAGGAAATAGCCTGGGTTAGCATTCTTTTCTATCTGGTATAATAAAAATGTTTACATAACTTTTAAATATAAAAGTAATATAAACCAATACCTGAAACCCTATAAAATAGCAGATGGAAAAAAAACATTCTGATGATTCTCGCTCAAATTACTTTGGTAGTTTTCCATATTTAATTCTAACACTTGTTGCTTATGCACCTATTTTTCATAGCTACATATCCTCACTTGAATGCACAATTCATATATATATATATATATATATATATATATATATATATATATATGTGTGTGTGTGTGTGTGTGTGTGTGTGTGTGTGTGTGTGTGTGTGTGTGTATGTGTATAAATGAGCTATTGTATACATAAGTACATATGGATTTAGATAAAAGGATATACACATATGTATGTATGTATGTATGTATGTATGTATGTATGTATGTAACTTTGCAACTGTGTTACTGTTTTTCTTGATCCCCTCACACTATCTTCAAAAGCAATACCTGCTCTTACCTGCTTTAGCTATCACTTTCAAACCAAGGATATCTTATTTTTACTATTGATTGCATGTCTATTTAAAATCAACAACTTGGAACAAAATAATTATTCTTTCACAATTACTTAAATATTTCCTGGTAATTGTGTGTGTGTGTGTGTGTGTGTGTGTGTAAAAACATGAAGTCACTTCTGAGATTCTGCTTACTCTTATGTTGCTGGTGGCATCAGTGATACATTCGGTGATACATTTTTTATTTTTCTATGATGGCTATTGATTAAAACATTCCATAAATTCAGTATTTTATTTCCTCTTAGTGAATCACCCATTCATGGATAGGTATTTTGAACAAACCATAATAAATAATTTATGATCAAACATTGATTCTTCTAAAATAAATTAAATGTAAAGGAATTTCCAAAGATATATACAAAAAGGAAATCTGTCTGCATAATGTTTTGTTCTTGTATTTAATTTTTTATAAACTGAAGGACATTCTTTGGTGAATAGGTCTTTCTAAAATTTCTTACTTTTCAATTACTCAAATTCAATGTTTTCATTACCTTTGTAGTATGGAATTATATTTCAGAGCTACAACTTTACCTACAATTTGTTGAAGAAAGTTGAGAACAAATTCAACTCACTCACATTAAATATAAGCATTCCTTGTAAGACTAGAAATGCTCAAGTACACAGAGTTATAAGTTATAATGATCTTCATGATGCCTTAGGCATTGTAATAACAGGAGATTCTTTGAGCCTGTTCTCCCCACCTAGTCTTGTGAGTTAAATCTAGAGCTTAGGGTAGGGTAGGCAGTTTACCTGTCAGCCCAACACTCTTTTGCACTATTTATTTTGAGATTAATTGTCACTACATTACCCAATGCTGGGCTTAAACTTTCTTTGTGACACAGGCTGGCCTTGAAATATCAAACTACCTGCCTCAGTATCCTAATTATTTGGTGGTGTTACATGCCTTTGCCTCTGGAATCTACTTGGTATGTCTATTAATCCAGCAGTTATTCCAAAGAAGAGGGTGAATGAGACTGTCTATACTGTATTTGGAAACAGCTAACACATTGAAATGTGAATAACTGCTATGACACAAATATGGTTTACTGTGTGCTGCAATAGTACTTGTGTTAGATGCCAGAATCTTCAAGTAACACTGCTAGATGGTAGTGGGATCATTAATAGGAAGAGAAAACAGCAAGTTCTTAAAATACATCATTGGGGCATGCCCTCAGAACCTGTGAGCATAGATAGTCATGGTAGGAATCGATGAAGTTAAGCTTATCACTTCACTTTAGCTACTGTTTCACAGAGTAATACTTTCCTGATGGGATGTTTCACTCCTGTGATGTCATCAGTCACAGACCCTTACCAAATCCATGATTTTGTCAGTTCTATATCCTCAACCCTGAGATTTCACTTTACACAAATCAGAATGGCTAAGGTCTAAACCTCAGGTGGCAACACATGTTGGTTAGGATGTGGAAAAAGAGGAACAGTCCTCCATTGCTGGTGGGATTGCAAGATGGTACAACTACTCTGGAGTCAGTCAGGAGGTTCCTCAGAAAATTGGAAATAGATCTACCTGAAAACCCAGCAGTACCACTCTTGGGCATATACCCAAAAGATGCCCCACCATGCTACAGGGTCACATGTTCCACTATGTTCATAGCGACCTTATTTGTGATAGCCAGAAGCTGGAAACAACCCAGATGTCCGATGACAGAAGAATGGATACAGTGAGTATGGTTCATTTACACAACGGAACACTACTCAGCTATTAAGAATGAGGACATTCTCATTTTGCAGGAAAATGTATGGAACTAGAAAATATCCTGAGTGAGGTAACTCAGACCCAAAATTAGTGGTATGTACTCACTAATAAGTGGCTATTAGCAAAAAAAAAAAAAAAAAAAAAAAAAGAAGGAGAAGGAGGAGGAGGAAAAGTCAAGACATAGTTCATAGAACTCAAAAAGTTCAAAAAGCTGAAGGGCCCAAGTAAGGACGCCTCAGTCCCACTTGAGAGGGAGAGAAAATAATCACAAGTGGAGAGGAAGGGACCTGGGAGGAAAAGTGGACAGGGGTGGGGTGGGGAGGTAGATGTGAACCTGATCTGGTATTGGGTGAGGGAAAAGGACTGAAGCCCTGAGGGCCAGCAGAAAGAATTGAAACAGGCAACCTCGAGAGGTAGGAGGTTAAGAGGACCCCCCAGAATGCACCAGAGACCTGAGAATGAGAGATTCTCAGGACTCAAAGGGAGTGACCTTAGGTTAAATGCCCAAGAGTAGGGTGAGGGAATTTATAGAGCCCACCTCCAACAGGAAGACAAAGCATCAAATGAGGGAGGAGGTTGCTATCCCACAGTCAAAACTCTCATAATTGCTCCTGTCTGAAAGAATTACAGGGATGGAAATGGAAAGGAGCCTCAGGAAAAGGGGGTCCAGCAACAAGCTCAAAGTGGCATCCAGCTCAAGAGGAGGTCCCAAGGCCTGATACTATTACTGAAGCTGTAGAGCACTCACAAAAATGCTACCTAGTATGACTGCACTCCTGAAGACCCAACAAGCAGCTGAAAGGGTCAGTTGCAGATATTTGCACCCAACCAATGGACAGAAGCTGCTGATCCCTGTGGTTGAATTAAGGAAAGGCAGAAAGAAGCTGAGAGGGAGGATAATCCTGTAGGAGGACCAGCAGTCTCAATTAATCAGGACCCCCGAAATCTATCAAACACTGGACCATCAACCAGGTAGCATACACCAGCTGATATGAGGCCCATATCACATATACAGCAGAGGAATGCCAGGTCTGTGTTCAGATATAATGCACCTAACCATTAAAAACTGGAGGCCACAGAGAATTTAGAAGTGAGGTGGTGTGGGGATTGGGGGGTTGGGGAGTTGGGGTGGGGACATCCTCGTGGAGACAAGGAAGTGGGGAAGGACTGAGATGTGGAAAGGTCGCAGCGTGGACTGGGTGGGGTATAAAATCTGGAGTGTAATAAAATAAATTTTTAAAAAAGGAAAAAAAAAGTTTATCATTCAAAAAAAAAGGAATGTTTAAGACTTTCTATCTACACCTAGGTTATTTGCTATTGTTTGGTTTGGTTTTGTTTTGTTTTTGTAAAACAGTAAACATCTTAGCTGGGCCTTCCTAATTTCACTCTGACTTTTTCTCTCTTGTCCCTAAAATGTAAGTCATACTTTCCCATATTTTGTCCTTTCCTTTCTGGAGTCACCTTTCCTAAGATTGAGCTTTGCCCTAAAGTATAGGAAAAGAGCTGCCAACAATTCTAGTCTGACAATAACAGGGTACCTACTTGCAGGTATCCAGTTGCATTCTTCAGCATAGCCTTTGTTAGTAACAAAAGTGGCATTTCCATTTCCTTCTACTCAGTTGTTTTCTGTTATCTCATGTGTTCCAAGACATGAATGAAGAATGCTGGAGTTAGTGAACCCTTCAAAAACTCTAGAGAGGAGGTAGAATAAGATTCATTGACGGATATAGGGCTTCAAAGATGTAGGAAAAAGAAGTTTAGAAAATAGGAACTGACCATTTTATGAATTGCTTCTTTAAAAGTCTGCCATTCACAGAACAGGAGTTTCTATTCCATTGTCAGAATAATTTTAAAGCATTTATATAAGCTACAAACGTCAACATTCAGTCCTTCTGTTAGACTTAAGACCTTCATGCTTAGGATGGTCAGGAAGGTCCCCATTTACATGTATTCTTTCAGAGTAGCTATTTATACGATCCACTGTTTGCTAAGTGGTTGTTTAAAAGAGAAATCACATGGTCAGTGTATTTATATTCATTTAATGGGTACTCACACATGTATGATGTGTGTGTTGTTGTGTGTATGTATGTGTGTGCACACAGGCTCCCACACGCACTTGCACACATCACAGTACATGTAGTAACCTAGGACATCTTGCTCGTGTCCATCTTCTCCTTCTACAATGTGAGCCAAAGACTGAATTCACATCACTGGGCTTGGAAGCCAGCANCTTGCATGATAAGTATCTCACAGACATGTCAGTGTATCTATGATCCTCCTGTTTCTACTCTTCAGTCTCTTCTACTCCCTAACCAGACAGTTTGTCTCCACTCAACATAGCTTAGTCAGTTGCTTCAATAAATGTGTATGGATGGTCTTCTCTGGAACTATTCTATGAGGCTGCTTTTATCTGCAATGTCGGCTGTCTTTTCTTTCCTACTGTACTTCTGTTCTTCCTGGCCACATCCTTCACTGTCCAGGCTTAGTGTTCAGGATTTCTTTCCAAATGTCTGAGTTTGCCCTTGCTCCATGGCTGCCCCTTGAAAAAAATACACTAGTGTATTTAAATGAATATATATGATTTAAAGATTACTAAAACACAGACTACATGATGTTAACAATGCCTACTGAGTAACATGAAAATAACAATATCATTCTTGATTCAGAGATGAGTAGAAGATGCTCTGTGAAAGAATTAATGTGAATTTAATGTTACATAGGTAAGGAGAACATGCCCAGACTTCTGAGTCCTCTCTCTGCTGAGGATATATCAGCACTGTTTAGATGGGCAATAAACAATCCCATTCCATCAGTGCCTGTCAGAGAACAGTGGGTCTTTTTATGGACACTATGAGTCATTGTTATACAGAGGGAGTGATGGCTTTGCAATTACTGCTAACCTGTTTAATGTTTTTTTTTCTCTTAACAACTTCAAGCATACTGTCAAAAAGTCTAGAATCCAAACTAGGTTGTGATGACCATGCAGAAAACTTCTGATACAGACAACAGCATCACAAAGTTCATATAAAGTCCAGTGGGGATATTCTACCTTATCATAACTATGACTTTCATCAAGAACATATAAAATGCAAGTTCAAAAGACAACAATTGCCTCCAACTAGAAACTAGTTATGTACTCTTGTGCATTGTGTAGAGACACAGAAAGAGCTAGTTGATTGGAGGGAGTTTTGTTTCTAATGAAAGTGTGCAAAACGAAACAAAAACCCTCTATATATACTAAAGCTAATTCTCAGGAGATTTGCAGCCAGAGCATACCCTGACCTCCTAACACACATCTCAGCTGGGCTGTGAGGCCTGGCATGGTCCATCTGTTTACATACTTCCCTGGACAGTCTCCACAGCTAAGGGTCTCTGTAACTTTCCTCTACTGCTCCCTCCCACTACATCTATCTCTCTTTCGGTCTGACATTTGGAAAGAATTTCAGCCCTTTACCTGACAAGCACCCTTTAAGTATTTCTAATCAAGGTTTCTGAGTTAGAAAGGTCTCTTCCTTCACTCCATTCCTAACCTAAATATATAATGCTTTGAACATTCCATTAGATTTTAATTGCAATGAAATGAAAGTAAAGGGGAAGAAAAGAGGGCAAAAGGGATTTTAATGCCCTCACCTGCTTTATTTCTCAGTGAAAACTAAAACAAAATAATGTCCTTCCAAAACACCTAATGGTGAAATCAGATGTATTGATGATAGAAATTAATCACAGTTGTTTCTGAGAGGAAAATTATAACATCAAGATTTCCTCTCTTTTAGTCTTGGAGAAAGTTGAGTGGAGGGTGGTAAAGTACACTACTGAAGAAAGGAGGGAGAAAAAAGGATAATAATAGATGCACTTACTAGAAGTAGGAATTAATTGAGGTTCAACTGTAGAGTCAATTTTTCTCCTCTACTATTTCAATGCTTTTTAACCAAATTAGCAATATGCTTAACTAAAAGGTCCTACTTTCATTTCTCTATAAGTATTGAAATAAATAGTATCACCAATTTCTTAGACCTTATATGAAATTAAACATGAAATGGCCAGATGTGGTAGTGTGCTTTTAATCCTGGAAGGATTAAAAAGGAGGGAGAGACAGGCACATCTGTGAATTCATGAGCAGCGTTGTCGATATAGCAAACTCCAAGCCATTCAGAGTTATAAAATAAAACCTAGCCCACCAAGAAAACATGAATAAATTTAATGTATGATAACATTACAAAAATGTTAATCAGTCATTGTTGCTACAATTCTTTAATTATAATATTTATTTATTATGATATGAACTTGTGTATTGCCTGAAAGTTTTATGTATTCTGCTTCTGCATGCACCATGACCAAGAAAGTCAGAAGTGGGCACTGAATTTATAGGAACTAGAGCAAATGGCCATTGTGAGACGCCATGCGGGTGACAGTAACCAAACTCAAAGCCATCTCAAAGAGCAGCAAGTACTCTCAACTGCTAAGCCATATTTTCCAGGTCTGTTTTTTTTTTTTTTTTTAATGTTTATTACTGACCCTAGGCTAATGATGAAGTCAGAATGAAGAACTGTGTGGGGTGTGTGATGACAGGGAGATCCAATGAATGCTCTATAATCTCAGTAATAGTGTCAGACCTTGGTTCCTCCCCTTGATCTGGAGCCCACTTTAGGCCTGTCACTGGACCTTCTTTCCTAAGTCTTTTCTCCATTTCCATCCCTGCAGTTCTTTCAGACAGGAACAATTATGGGTCAGAGTTTTTGATTATTGGATAGCAACACCATCTCTCACTTGATGCCCTATCTTTATGCTGAAGGTGAGCTTTACAAGTTCCCACTCACTACTGTAAGGCATTTCATCTAGGGTCTCTGCCTTTGAGTCCTGAGAGTCTCTCAACATTCAGGTCTCTGGTACATTCTGGAGGGTCTCCCCACCTCCTACTTGCCTAGGTTGCCTGCTTCCATTCTTTCTGTTGGCCCTTAGGCCTTCAGTCATTTTCCCCACACACATACCAGATTATGTTACCCTCTTTACTTCCCTGTCCCCTTTCCCAACCAAAGCCCTCCCTCCCCCATCCTGTGTTTGCTTTCTTCTCCCTCAAAAGTGGGACTGAGGCATCCTCACTTGGGCTCTTCTTCTTGTTAACTTTTTTGAGTTCTGTGGACTGTATCCTGGGTATTCTGCACTTTTTTGGCTAATATCCACTTATTAGTAGCGACATATCATGCATGCTCGTTTGGTTCTGAGTTACCTCACTCAGGATGGTATTATCTAGTTCCACCCATTTATATGAAAATCCTCTATATAAACAAACTAAAGAAACAAATCACATGATCATCTCCTCAGATGCTTGAAAAGCAATTGACAAAATACAGTACCCCTCATGATAAAAGTATTGGAGAGAGATAAGAAACTCAAGGTCTATACCTAAACATAATAAAAGCAATATACAGCAAATTAACAGCCAATATCCAATTAAATCAAGAAATACTTGAAGCAATCCCACTAAAATTGAGGACAAGACAAGGGTGCCATGCCAGAAAGATTTTGCTGACAAGATCCTGACATAGCTCTCTCTTCTGAGTCCAATGGCTTGCAAATACAGAAGTGGATGCTCACAATCATCTAGGAAGAACAATGATATTAACTAACCAGTAACCTCCAGAGCTGTGTTTCTAGTTACATATGTGTTAGAGGATGGCCTAGTCGGCCATCAATGGGAGGAGAGGCCCTTGGTCTTGCGAACATCATATGCCCCAGTACAAAGGAATGTCAGGGCTAGGAAGCAGGAGTGGGTGGGTTGTGGAGAAGGGCAGGGGATGGTATAGGGGCTTTGGGGATAGCATTTGAAATGTAAATGAAGAAGATATCTAATAAAAAAAGACAAGGATACCCACTTTCCCATATTTATTTAATATAGTACTCAAAGTTCTATCTAGAATAATAAGACAACAAAAAGAGATCAAGGGGATACAAATTGGCAAAGAAGAAGTAGTTATCACTATTTGCAGATGATATGATAGTATGCATAAAGGACCCCAAAAGTTCTACCAGAGGACATCTACAGCTGATAAACAACTTCAGCAAAGTGGCTGGATATAAAATTAACTCAAATAAATCAATAGCCTTCCTTTAGACAAATGATAAAAAGGCAGAGAAAGAAATTAGGGAAACAAGTCACTTCACAATTGCCACAAATAATATAAATTATCTTGGGGTAACTCTAACCAAGAAATTGAAAGGTCTGTATGACAATAACTTCAAGTCTCTCAAGAAAGAAATTGAAGATCTCAGAAAATGGAGAGATCTCCCTTGCTCATGGACTGACAGAATTAACATAGTAAAAATGTTATTCTTTCTTGATCCCTATTCTAGATCTCCAGATTTTACATACACTTATACCTCATATATTGTTTTTACTTATTGAAAATATGATTTTTCTCATACATTATTTTCTGAGTACAATTTCTTCTTCCTCAACTCCTTCCAGATCTTTCCCATGTCCTCATCCACAGAAAGCCATGCCTTTTCCTTTTCTCCTTTATTAGAATACAAGGGTGCCTGTTTGTTTTCTACTGAGAGAGAGGGAGGAATTAGATTTAAATATGAGCAGAAGCTGCAGGAAACCAAAAGGAGTAAAAGAAGAAACTGAAATCAGAATATATTGTATGAAAGANCATCAAAACACAAAACCACAAACTATAATATATATATATATATATATATATATATATATATATATATATATATATATATGCAGAGGACCTGTAAGCTAAACAAATTAAATTAAATTACAAAGCCAAAACATCCCAAAGCTTTGTCATGGAATCTAAAATACAACTGAGTTTGTTTTATGTGATATAGTTTTTGATTCCTGTACAAGTCAAAAATATGCTCGCTGTCATCTGATATGGAAAAAGAGGGCTGTGCTATAGTGGAAGGCAGATACAAGAAAACCTAAAACCAAGATGGTATCAAATATACACTGCTGCAGAAGTGTCCTGGAGAAAGACCCCAGAAATGGGCACCAGTAATTAAGCTACACCTGAGACAAAAAACAAAAACGGATTGGAGGAAATAAGGGTGTAAACAAAACTTATTCTTCCTTAATAGTGAAGCAAAGCAGCTTTATCAGTGCAAGAATGGAACAGGTACTTTATCCTAAGAGGTTTAGGTCATGTCTAGACATAATAAAGTTGATGAAGATCAGGAATGGGCCTGTGCTCAGCATGCAGTTTATAAAAAGTAATGTATTGAAAATCAGTAAGAAACATCATTTCAGACAAAAGGAACTAACCTGTTTATATTCCTTAGGAGAAAAAAAAAAGTATTGTGACATCATAGAATGATGACTGATGCAAGCAGTGAGTTACACTAGCCTCCCATGGAGGGATTTTCCAACATCCAAACAGGAAATCATCTCATTATACTGGATGTTGATTAAGGGGCCTTTAGATTTCCTTCACATACTTAAAAACCTGCTGGACCCATTTGGGTAGAGATTCATGAGCTAGAATGTGGACCTTTACTTACAACAATGCTTGGCTTAGTAGTGATGCTGAGATAAGCCTCAGCTATGTCTAAAGCACTAGAAATTTTCATTTGAGCCTATTTTTTAATCCAACTGT
>LR755383.1:0-13727 GCA_902729485.2 Mus minutoides | reverse complement strand
CCAACAGATTGGGAAAATATCTTTACCAATCCTACATCTCATAGAGGGCTAATATACAATATATACAAAGAAATCAAGAAGTAAGATTCCAGAGAAATAAATAACCCTATTTTTAAAATGTGGTAGAGAGCTAAACAAAGAATTCTCAAATGAAGAATACCAAATGGCTGAGAAGCACCTAAAAATGTTCAACATTCTTAACCATTAGGGAAATGCAAATTAAAACAACCCTGAGATTCCACCTCACACCAGTCAGAATGGCTAAGATCAAATACTCAGGTGACATAAGATGCTACCGAGGATGTGGAGAAAGAGGAACACTTCTCCATTGCTGGTAGGATAGCAAGCTGGTACAACCATTCTGGAAATCAATTTAGCAGTTCCTCATAAAATTGAACATAGTACTACCTGATGACCCAGCTATACCACTTCTAGGCATATGCTCCAACATGTAATAAGGCCACATGTTTCACTGTGTTCCTAGCAGCCTTATTTATAATAGCCAGAAGCTGTTAAGAACCCAGATGTCCATCAACAGAGGAATGGATACAGAAAATGCAATATGTTTACACAATGGAGGACCACACAGCTATTAAAATCAATGAATTTATGAAATTCTTAGGCAAATGGATGGATCTGGAAGAAATCATCCTGAGTGAGGTAAGCAAATCACAAAAGAACACATGATATGCTTTCACTGATAAGTGTATATTAGCCCAGAAGCTCGGAAAACCCAAGATACAATTCATAAAACACATGTAACTCAAGAATAAGAAAGATCAAAGTGTGGATTCTTCAATCCTTCTTAGAAGGGGGAACAAAATACCCATGGAAGGAGTTACAGAGACAAAATGTGGAGCAGAGACTGAAGGAATGACCATCCAAAAACTGCCCTACATGGGAATCCATTCCATATACAACCACCAAACCCAGACACAATTGTGGATGCCAAAAAAGAGCTTGCTGACAGGAGCCTAATATAAATGTCTCCTGAGAGGCTCTGCCAGTGCCTGACAAATACAGAAGTGGATCCTCACAGCAATCCATTGGACGGAGCACAGGGACCCCAGTGAAGGAGCTAGAGAAAGTACCTAAGGAGCTGTAGTGGTTTGCAGCCCTATAGGAGGAACAACAATATGAACTAACCAGTATTCCCAGAGCTCCCTGGGACTAAACCATCAACCAAAGAAAACACATGGTGGGACTCAAGGCTCCAGCTGCATATGTAGCAAAGGATGGCCTAGTCGATCATCAATGCAAGTAGAGGCTCTTGGTCCTGTGAAGGTCCTATGCCACCAATATAGGGGAATGCCAGGGCCAGGAAGCAGGAGTGGGTACATTGGTGAGCAAGGGGAGGGGGAAGGTGATAGTGGTTTTTTAGAGGGGAAACTGGGAAAGGGAATAACATTTGAAATGTAAATGAAGAAAATATCTAAGAAAAAAAGAAAAAGAAAAGAAAATTAGCCAGTATTGATCAAGTTTCCCCATCAATTCCAACAGAAATTTCTATGTTCTATGACATATGTGTGTGTGTGTGTGTGTGTGTGTGTGTGTGTGTGTGTGTGTGTGTGTGTATATATATATATATATATATATATATATATATATATATATATATATATATAATCTGTATCATGAAGTTCTGTCAAGTTGTGGAATTCAAAAAAAGGGATTGGCAATGAGCTGTAAACTTTTAGGGTTTAAAATTTCACAGTGGCCAATATAAAAAAATGGTACCCCACTTCTGGTAATGAGGTTCTTGCTTGTTAGCCTGAAATTTGTACTAAAGGCATTGTCATCTTGACATAGATACCCTATTTAAAATATTTTCAAACATGTTTCTGTATATACATTAGAGAGTTTCTCTATAGAATGTTTACATGCAAAATTTCAAGACAATTTTAATTATGCTTATGCCTTTCACTAATCTATCTACCCTACAATTTTCTACTCATCTACTGTTATATGAAACAATATTCATTATTGTCCCTTCTTACTAATTTCTATCTACTCCTCCAGTGAAGGAGCCTCTCAGGAGACAACTATATCAGGCTCCTGTCAGCAAGTACTTCTTGGCATCAGAAATGCCAAGAGTGACTGAGTTTGGTGGCTGCATATGGGATTGATCTCCATGTCGGGCAGTCTCTGGATGGCCTTTCCTTCAGTCTCTGCTCCATTCTTCATCCTTGTATTTCCTTTAGACAGGAGCAATTCTGCGTTAATATTTTTGAGAAGAGTGGTTTGCACTATCCCTCAACCGGGGGCCTGGCCTAACCTCTCTATATGGTCTCTACAGGTTCTCTCTCTCCTTTGTTGGGTATTTCAGCACATGTCATTCCTGTTGGGTCCTGGGAGCCTCTTGCTTTATTAGTATCTGGGATTTTCTGTTAAAGACCCCCATTCCACATTGCCCATTGCTACATACCTCTGTTCAGTTTCCTGACCCTCTCTTCATCTCCCATCTCCTCCCACACCTGCCCCTGCCCCACATTGTCTCCTCTCTCCCTCCTGTCTTTCTCCAAAGTCCTTCTCACCCTCTACCTCCTAGGATTATTTTTCCCTGTTCTAAAAAGGACTGAAGGACCCATACTCTGATGTTTCTTCTTCTTGAGCTTTATATGGTCAAGCCCAAGGATGCTCCTCCCCCTGATGCCCAGCAAGGCCATCTTCTGCCACATATGTGGCCAGAGCCGTGGGTCCCTACATGTGGACCCATTAGCTGGTGGTCCAGACCCCAGGGTGTGTGCTCTTTTGTGACTGGGTTAACTCACTCAGCATGATATTTTCTACTTCCAGCCATTTGCCTATGAATTTCAGGAAGTCATTTTTAATAGGGTTATTTTGTTCTCTAGAGACTAATTTCTTGAGTTCTTTGTATATATTGAATATTAGCTTTTTATCAGATGTATGACTGGTAATGATCTTTCCCAATCTCTAGGTTACCATTTTGTCCTGATGACAATATCCTGTGCCATACAGAAGTTTTCAATTTTATGAGATCCTATTTGTCTTCATTTGATCATAGAACCTGTGCCATTGGTGTTCTGTTCAGCAAAATTTCCCCTGTGGCAATGTGTTCAAGAATCTTTCCCTAGAGAATTTTTCTTCTAATAGATTCAGTGGGAATGACATGACCTTACTTGGGCCCTTCTGCTTGTTGACCTTTTTGAGTTCTTTGGATTGTATCTTAGGTATTCTGTACTTCTTTTGGCTAATTTCCACGTATTAGTAAGTACATACCATGCATGTTCTTTTGGATATGAGTTACTCACTCAGGATGATATTTTCTAGTTCCATCCATTTGCCTGCAAATAGCTGGATGTCCTCATTCATAGGAACTGAGTAGTATTCCATGGACTGTTTTTACATCAATATTCATGAGGGAAATTGGTCAGAAGTTCTTTTTGTTGTGTCTTTGTATGGTTTCAGTATCAGCATAAATGTGGCTTCATAGAACTAATTAGGTAATGTTCCTTCTGTTGTTTGTTTTGTTGCTTTTTTTGTGGAACAGTTTGAAGAATATTGGTCATCTTTGAAGGTCTGATATAATTCTGTACTAAAACTATGTGGACCTGTGTTTTTTGGGATGGGAGTCTTAAAATGACTGCTTCTATTTCACTAAGGGTTAAGGGATTGTTTATATGGTTTATCTGATCCTGATTTAACATTGGTAACTGGTATCTGTCTAGAATTTTTTGCATTTCTTTGGTTCTGTTGTTATATCTTCTTTTTCATTTCTGATTTTTAAAATTTGGATACTATCTCTTTGCCCTCTGGTTAGTCTGGCTAAATCTATTGCGTAAATATAATCAATACACATGATCTCAACTTGGTCTTCAATAATATCAAAATTAAACAAAGACCCACAGTTGCTGTTTTTCTTGAAGACTACCTGTACTTTGTTGCATTTTTGTATAGTTGTGGTATTAGCATAAATGTGACTTCATAGAACAAATTAGGTAATGATCCTTCTGGGTTTTTTCCTTATTGTTCATCTTCTCAAAGAAACGGTTCTTGATTTTGTTGATTCATTGTATAGTTTTCTTTGTCTCTTCAGGCCTGAGTTTGATTATTGCCTGCTTTCTACTTCACTTCAGTGTATTTGCTTCATTTTGTTCTAGAGCTTTCAGATGTGATGCTAAGCTGCTAGTGTATACTCTCTCCATTCACATTTGTATGGAAGTTTTTGAGAATCGTCCTCCTGACTTTGTGTTTCCCCACACAAAATGACTGTTTTCCACTTTTATGTTTACTTTTAAATCTTATTATTTTTGTTTATTAACAACAATATTTCTTGTATCATTGTACATTTTATTGTCTAATTTTCATGTGATAGACATCTATTGTCTATGTGTTTTGAGGCAGTTGGAAAAAAATCAATGTACATTGATGAGTATATATCTCTATAAGATGTATAACATAAGTGTCCAATGTATCATATTAGTGCCCAAGGGTGCTGTAGATGGGTCATTCGGTAATTAACCTTAGAACAAAAGATTTCCATCTGTCAGACTCTTTCCATGCTTGGGACATCATCTTTCTTCAACAAAGTGCTTGTGAAAAAAGAAAGGTTAATCCTGCTTTAATGAAGTAAAAGTAAACAGATCACATTGAAAAGGTCAATGGGTACAGATAGACTTGAGGAAAAACAGGAACTGTGAGTCTTTGTTCAATTTTACTTTTATTGAAGATTAAGTTGAGAGCTTTTGTTTTGATTCTATTTACACAGCAGATTTAGGCATTTTATGAGCTAAAATATAAGATCTAAATGAAAAATCATTTAGGATAGTGTTCCTTCTGTTTCTATTTTGTAGAATAGTTTGAAGAGGATTGGTACTAGGTCTTCTTTGAAGGTCTGATAGAATTCTGCACTAAACTCATCTCTGGTCCTGGCCTTTTTTTTGGTTGGAAGACTTTTAGTGAATGCTTCTATTTTTTACAGGTTATGGGCCTGTTTAGATGGTCCCTCTGATCTTGATTTAACTTGGTATTTGGTATCTGTCTAGAAATTTATCCATTTCATCAAGATTTTCCAGTTTTCACCAACCAAAGAGCATGCATGGTGGGACTCTTGGCTCCAGCTGCATATGCAGCAGAGTCAGACATCAATTGGAGGAGAGGCCCTTTGTCCAATGAAGGCTGTATGCCCCAGTGTGGGGGAATGCCAGGGCCAGAAAGTCAGAGTGGGTGGGTTGGTGAGCAGGGGGAGGGTGTTTTTTGGAGGGGAAACTGGGAAAGGGGATAACATTTGAAATGTAAATAAAGAAAATATTCAAAAGAAAAATAAAATAAAGTTAAATTAAATTAAATTAAAAAGTAAAAAAGTTTTCCAGTTTTGTTGAATATAGGCTTTTGTAGTAGGCTCTGATGGTCTTTTGAATTTCTTTAGTTTCTGTTGTTATGTCTCCTTTTTAATTTCTGATTTTGTTTATTTGGACACTGTCTCTATGCCCTCTCTTTAGTCTGATTTGGGGTTTATCTATCTTGTTGATTTTCTCAGAGAAACAGCTCCTGGTTTTGTTTATTCCTTCCATAGTTCTCTTTCTTTCTACTTGGTTGATTTCAGCCCTGAGTTTGATTATTGCCTGCTTTCTTGGGTGTATTTGTTTCTTTTTTTTTCTAGCGCTTTCAGATGTGTATGGAAGTTTTTGAGAATTGTCCTCTTGACTTTGTGTTTCTCCATACAAAATGACTATTTTCCACTTTTTCTGTTTACTTTTAAATCTTATTATTTCTGTTTATTAACAACTAGATAATATATCTTGTATCATTGCACATTTTTATTGTCTATTTTTCATGTGATAGACATCTATTGTCTATGTATTTTGAGGCAGTTGGGAAAAAAAATCAATGTACATTGATGAGCATGTATCTCTATAAGATGTGTAATATAAGTGTCCAATGTATCATATAAGTGCTCAAGGGTGCTGTAGATGGATCGTATGGTAACTAACCTTAGAACAAAAGATTTCCATCTGTCAGACTCCTTCCATGCTTGGGACATCATCTTTCTTCAACAAAGTGCTTATGACAAAAGAAAGGTTAATCCTGCTTTAATGAAATAAAAGTAAACAGATCACATTGAAAAGGTCAATGGGTACAGATAGATTTGAGAAAAAACAGGAACTGTGAGTCTTTGTTTAATTTTAGTTGTATTCAAGATTAAGTTGAGAGCTTGTGTTTTGATTACACAACAGAGTTAGGCATTTTATATATAACGAATAAGGTCTAAATGGGAAATCATTTAAGAAGGTAACATGATAGCCATGTGCCATGAACAATATTATGCCAAGTGGATCTTATTGTGTTAACTTCTCCATGAAAAGTACAAGGAGATTGTCTCTACAAACAGTATATTTTATGATGCTAATATAATGGAAAATTGGTATTTTGTATCTGTCTAGAAATTTATCCATTTCATCAAGATTTTCTAGTTTTCACCAACCAAAGAGCACACATTCTTGAAAACTAATCATAGGTGTTAATTATTTATTATGAATAAGCCTTAAATAGCCATAACATTGAAAATCTCATAGAAACTGTATCAAATATATCTTTCTTTTTGTATTCCAATTTTATTTGTTATAGTTTCTTACAAGTCCAATTCCAGCATAGTAAGGGGAGGAGAAAGAAAATTCTAGAATACTATTTGACTAACTTGTTAACTTCCCTTAGTCTATCATCCAAATAAAGTTAACTACCAAATTGTAATTTTTACAGAGCCAGTGCTTCTCTAGTCTTCAATGAATAAAATGCCTTTGCTACCAGATAAAGGATCTTTAAAACGTAAGATTACATATGCGATGGTCACCAAATGCCCAACAGGAAAAGTCATGATGTAGCACAAATCCTGAAACAGTTATATGTAATAGTTACTATGTACAGTGTAATAGTTGCATAGCAGTCATTAGTGTCTTACTGAGCAGCAGGATGTATGCAAGACAATAATAGAAAGTTGATTTTGGGTAGGAATAAGTAGCTTGCTATAATTGTTTGTCATTTTCCATTTGAAATCTATTTAGACTATTTAGAAGAAAAATGTAAACCATTATTATTGCCACATGGGAAGAACAATGGTGACAATGAAAATTTAGTGAAGTAGATATTTTCACAGAAACAGACAGAAGGTTTATTTAGAAATAATGATGCAAGAAGAGACAGAAAAAAATGCTTGGGTAAAACCTCAGAAAGAAATTTAAAACCTGAGAAGAAATAGAAATTCCAATCTTATTGTTGTCTTCCTACCCTATTTGTGTTGTGTCCATATGCTCTAGATATCTAAGGAGCAACATTAAAAAAGAAACAGATCAATTCTTGCATTTTTATGTGTTACATTGATCATTTACAATAAAATACTACCTGATATGTAATAGGTTTGTAGTGTTATATAGCATAGGAAAAATGGCTATTTCAGTCTTGGGAATGAAACACTAACATTACATAGAAGTTATAAGTTTCTTTATGAAAAGAGATAAATATTTGTACTGATTGAAATAAGTGTTGTCACTCAATAGAAACCATTTAAGGATAAAAATACAGTGATCTGGATGATATTGATTATAACAACAATGTAAATGCAGAAAAAGAAAAAAAAAGTACAATAACTATCCTGAATAGAGTTTTTCTGCTCTATTCAGTAACACATATGCCACACACACTCCACTGACGTCTGCGTGGAAAGCCCAAAACCTTGGATGCAGTCCTGAGGCACAAAGTTTCACAGAAACTTAGTCTCCTGGAGTCTTGGCATTCCGTAGCATGAATGCTCCAAACTTGTCCCTATATCAGTCAGTGAACAGATCTGTGTGCTTTCCTTCAATATTGTTTGATTATAAGTGCCTCCAAGGAATGATTTGTCATATAGCTAAGTTAGATTAGCCTCCACCAGTGTTTCAATAACCTAGGAAATCATTGAGCCAACCTTGGGCTTTTGAATTTTGTAAGAATGCTACTCATTTAGACAAAAAGCCTCCAGTATAGAAAGAGAGATAGTGAAAGATATCAGGCATTACTAGCTACTACATAGAGTTAGAAATTTCAGGGCAAGCTTAGCAAAGTAGGTTTAGAATTCTTATTATAGTTATGTATGGCAGACTATATTACTTGATAGAAGAAAATCCCCAACAAAATCACTTAGAATAACAGCTGAATAACTCCCATATACAGGAATTTACAATGGCCTAGGGAGAAGGTGGATTACACAATATACTAGAATTGGAACTATGGTAAGGGCATGAAGCCCTAAACCCTGGATTTTAAGAATAAGCTGAGCTTAGGTGGGGCTTATTTTTATCCCAGTTGCAAACACTGATTTTTTTTTCAATTTTTTATTAGATATTTTCTTAATTTACATTTCAAATGCTATCCTGAAAGTCCCCTCCCCCCTCCCCCTTCCCTGCTCCCCTGCCCACCCACTCCCACTTCTTGGCCCTAGCATTCCCCTGTATTGGGGCATATAAAGATTGCAGTACCAAGGGGCCTCTCCTCCCAATGATGGCTGACTAGGCCATCTTCTGCTACATATGGCGCTAGAGACACGAGTTCTGGGGGTTCTGGTTNAATTTACATTTCAAATGCTATCCTGAAAGTCCCCTCCCCCCTCCCCCTTCCCTGCTCCCCTGCCCACCCACTCCCACTTCTTGGCCCTAGCATTCCCCTGTATTGGGGCATATAAAGATTGCAGTACCAAGGGGCCTCTCCTCCCAATGATGGCTGACTAGGCCATCTTCTGCTACATATGGAGCTAGAGACACGAGTTCTGGGGGGTCTGGTTAGTTCATATTGTTGATCCTCTTCTAGGGTTGCAGACCCCTTCAGCTCCTGGGGTTCTATCTCTAGCTTCTCTAATGTGGTCCCCGTGCTCCCTCTTATGGATGACTATGAGCATTTTGGGGGGGAGGGTGTTTGTTTGTTTGTTTTGAAGGTTTTTAATGACTTCTTCTATTTCCTTGTGTGACATGGGCCTGTTCAGATCATTTACCACTCTTGACTTAACTTTGGTATGTGGCATCTCTCTAGGAAACCATCTGTCTCATCAAGGTTCTCCAGTTTAGTATGGCATAGCCTTTTGTAGTGGGATCTGATGTTTTTTCAATTTCCTCCATTTCTGTTGTTACATCTCCCTTTTTGCTAATTTGGATACTGCCTCTGGGCCCTTTAGTTAGTTTGGCTAGGAGTTTGCCTATCTTGTGGATTCTCTCAAAGAACCAGCTTCTGGTTTTGTTGATTCTTTGTATTGTTCTCTTTGTTTCTAATTGGTTGATTTCAACCCTGAGTTTGACTATTTCCTGCCATATACTCCTCTTATGTGAGGCTGATTCTTTTTGTCCTAGAGCGCTCAGGTTCGCTGTTAAGTTGTTAGTGTAAGTAGTGTAAGATCTCTCCAGTTTCTTTACCAGGGCACTTAGTGCAATTAATTTTTCTCTTAGCACTGCTTTCATTGTTTCCCATAAGTTTGGACATGGTGTGTCAACATCTTCATTAAATTCCAGTAAGTCTTTAATTTCTTTCTTTATTTCTTCCCTGATCAACTTATCGTTTAGTAGAGAATTGTTCAGTTTCCATATGTATGTGGGCTTTCTGTTATTTTTTGCTGTTATTAAAGACCAGCCTTAGGCCATGATGATCTGATAGGATGCATGGTATTATTTCAATCTTCTTGTATCAGTTGAGGGTTGTTTTGTGGTCAGTTTTGGAGAAGGTACCATAAGGTGCTGAGAAGAAGGTGTATTCTTTTATTTTGGGGTGAAATGTTTTGCAGATATCTGTTAAATCCATTTAGTTCATAACATCTTTTAGTTCCACTGTGTCTGTTTAGTTTCTGTTTCAATGACCTGTCCATTGGTGAAAGTGGGGTGTTGAAGTCTCCCACTATTATTGTGTAGGGTTCAATGTGTGTTTTGCACTTTAGTAATACAATCTGACAAATGGGTGTCACCCATTACCCTTTAGCCTTTGGTGATCGTAGGTATGTACATGCTATGGTGGATTCTTGCTCAGCCTTCATATGTGCAGTGGTCATGACAGGTGAAAAGTTCTCGCATGCTATTACGGCCATGAAATCAGCAATGTTGGTAATGGGAAGGCCTTGGGCACTCAAGACTGACAATGGAACTACTTATCTCAGCAGTTCAGAGCCTCATAGAGGATCAGTTACTGCTTTGGGATACCCTCTAATCCTCAAAGTCAAGCAATCATAGAAAGAGCAAATTTCTCCTTGAGGGGAGCACTTGCCTGGTTCACCTCCCCAGAATCCAAAAGAGATCCACACCTAGCCTTGGTTGAGGTCCTGTTCTATGCAAACTTTCTCTTCTTTGATGAGAAAAGGCTGAGCCTTGCTTACAAAGAGTAGACAATTTTGCCAAGGATAATTTCCTTCCCTTTAGTTAGATAGAAGAACCCAACAACATCTCAATGGCAACTGCTTGCTCTACTTCTGACAAGGAGCTGAGTTTATGCTTGTGTTTTCCCCTGGGATGCAACTGTGCCAATATGGGTATCCTTGAGGAAAGATGTTCCTCAAGGACTAGGGGGCAATAAAGAAGTCATTACAAGACCAGGAGATGGAGACACAATGTGCATACTGTGTTTATTAATTTTTCTTCAGCATGGTAGGGCTGATGAGCTCTGAGCTTTGGAGACCCTGCCCCCAATTCTCTTGTCTATGGGATTAACTCCCTGGCCTACTCTGTTCTTTTCTCTTCCAGTGTGAGTTTAGGTTTGCCCTTCAGGGAAATAGTCTGAATAATAGGATGATTAGAAGGCACCTGGCCCACGGAGGAAATTCTCTTCTTTTCCACCAATGTCCATCAGCCCTTGTATCCAACTACACAATATGACCATGGGGATTTGAATGGTAATCTAACTTATGGAACCATGTTAGGCATAGAACTTTATGTTAGCCCTTACTGATTACAAATCCCCAAAGGATCCCCCAAGCATATCATGTCCACCTCTGCCTTGATGTCCAAGGGTCCCTCAAATGCCCACTTTTGTGGGACTTTCTATCCCTTGGGAGCACTGCCAGACTGCACTATTAATTCCAATACAAGTTTGACATTGGCTAAATTAAGGTTATCTTGATCAGTTTCCAGTAAATCTTAAAATTTTTCCCACCTATGCCCATTGGTGCTACTCACTGGGTAGTCCAATTTGAACCTCTTTTCCTCAGATCTTTGCTTCTGTTTGAGAATGATCTCATTCACCAAGAAATTAAGATAGAGATGGTCAATATTATCCAGAGCATAATTACACATGGGACATCTATTATTGTCCTACAAACTCTGATGAATACACTTGTAGCAAAAGCTGTGGCCACATTTTGTCATGTATGCCTCCTCAATCATATCAAAGCAGATGTGCCAGGGATTCCACGATGTTATCCTCTACCCTCACACGTGGTATTTATATGTTTACCTCACATCATGCTTCCAATATTACTCCCTACATTAATAGGGATACCATTAGATTCTGATATGACCCCATGATGAACAATTGGGATTTATGTGGCCCCTCTAATTATCTTGATTTACACCCCTTACTCTCCTAAAGAGTGGTATCTCTTTACTAGGACAATATAAAGAGGCTGTTTGACCCCTTGTAGATATCCATTTATGCTATTATGGGAGGAATTGTCATACTAATAATTATTTTGTTTAAGCACCTTGCACAGTATATCTCTAGGTAGTTTTCCATAAATAAGGTAACCCTCCAGGTGCCCCTTGTGGGTGGGACCATCTCTGGGCTGGCAGTCTTGGGTTCTATAAGAGAGCAGGCTGAGCAAGCCAGGGGAAGCAAGCCAGTAAGGAACATCCCTCCATGGCTTCTGCATCAGCTCCTGCTTCCTGACCTGCTTGAGTTCCAGTCCTGACTTCCTTGGCGATGAACAGCTGTATGGAATTGTAAGCTGAATAATCCCTTTCCTCCACAACTTGCTTCTTGGTCATGATGTTTGTGCAGGAATAGAAACCCTGACTAAGAAAACAGGTAAGATCCTGGAAGACAGGACAACCAAAGATAGGCACAGTCCAATATACCTGGAATCCTCTGGGGTGGGGTCAACAATGTTGAGGCAATGGCATCGTAGCTCTCACTAGGCTGTCAAAATCTAAAAACAAAATGATGGATATGTAGCAGGAATGGTAGGGCCACCTCTATGTAAATGCTGGGGGCCATGGAGCCAAAAAAAGCATCTCCTGCAGGAGGACCTAATGGAGAACAGCCTGAGAGAACATGAATTGCTGGTGGAAACAATGCCAGCCAACTGGGAACTGCTGTTGAGAATATATGCTTTCTTGGGACTAATGTGGGTGTGGATAGAGGAGGGTATTGAAGGAGCTTGCAGCAGTGTTCAGAGAGCTTGCTGCAGTGTTCCTCACCTGCTCCCAGAGTCTGTGTTGTTGACTTTGTGCCATATCACTCCCAACGCGAAGGGTAGGTAGAGAGTTGTCCAGGGCACAGGCAATACACACTGTCAAGAGGAAATGCCTACAGCCTGTCAGACATCCACAGGTAATGCCTACAGCATGTCAGTCAGGAATAAAACACACACAGCCTGAAACTCTTCCACAGTAAACACACAGTCAATCAATCATCCACAAGACAGGCTAACAACCTGTCAGTCTTCCATATGAGAAGCCTACATCCTATCAGTCAACCATAGGACAAGCCTACAGTGGGTCAGTCAACCATAGGAAATGCCTACAGCCTCTCATCCATGATTAGAACATGCCCACATCTTGGCAATAATCCATAGGAAACACCCACATCCTGTCAATCACAAGCAGGAGATGTCCACATCATGTCAATCATCTGCAGAAATGCTCACAATCCATTAAACATGCATCAGAAAAGACCACAGTCGCTTCCCTTCCGGTCTGGTCCGGTGCTCCCGCACCAGCCCAGGGCTTGGGCACAGGCTCTGCGCACTCTGCACTCTCCCCGGGACTCCCCAGGCTATCTTGGGACCACAGGTGAGCAGCTGAACGCAGCATCTGTTCCTGCCCAATCCCCTGCGACCTGAGACACCAGCCAGGACAGAGAAAAAGGCCCAGCCCAGGACAGACTCTCCCTTCCCTTCCGGTCTGATCCGGTGCACCTGCACCAGCCCAGGGCTCGGGCACAGGCTCTGCGCACTCTCCCCGGGACTCCCCAGGCTATCTTGGGACCACAGGTGAGCAGCTGAAAGCAGCATCTGTTCCTTCCCAATCCCCTGCGACCTGAGACACCAGCCAGGACAGAGATAAAGGCCCAGACCATTTCAGACTCTTCCTTCTGGCCTGCATCAACACCAGGTCTCCTTAGTTAGAGATGGCAGGAGGTAAGCGTAAGAACAGAAGCAACAGAATCCAAGGGTACTTGGCATCACCAGATCCAAACTTACCCACCACATCAAGTCCTAGATACAACAGCACACCAGAAAAACAGGACATGGATATAAAGTCACTCGTCATGATGATGATGGAGGAAATACAGGAAGGAAATAAGAAGGAAATACAGGAAAACACAGATAAACAAGTAGAAGCATTTGAAGAAGAAAAACTTAGAGAGGTACAGGAAAACACAGATAAACAACTAGAAGCATTTAAAGAGGAAATACGTAGAGAGTTACAGGAAAACAATACCAAACAGGTGATGGAATGGAACAAAACCATCCAGGACCTAAAAATGGAAGTAGAAACAATTAAGAAAAACCAAAAGGAGATAACCCTGGAGATAGAAACCATAGG
>LR756431.1:474012-491071 GCA_902729485.2 Mus minutoides | reverse complement strand
TTTTTTTTTTTTTTTTTTTTTTTTTTTTTTTTTTTTTTTTTTTTTTTTTTTTTTTGGTGTAGGGATTTATGTGTTTCTTCTTTGAAGGCTTCTAGTGTTTACCTGTATTCTTCTGTATTTCTTTAAGGGTGTTATATGTGTCCTCCTTAAGATCCTCTATCATCTTCATGAGATGGGAATTTAGGTCAGAATCTTGATTTTCAAGTGTGTTGCAATATGTGGTGGGAGACCTGGGTTCTGAACATGCCAAATAGCCTTGGTTTCTGTTTTTTATTTTCTGTGCTTTCCTATCACCATATGTTATCTCTTGTGTTAGCTGGCCTTGCTGTCTCTGACTAGAGCTTGTCCCTCCTGTGAGCCTGGGTGTGTCAGTAATCCTGGGGGTCAAACATTCTCTGGGCAGGATTGGGATGTAGAGGACTTGAGCACAGAGTCAGCTCCTGGGCACAGATGGAAAGCAGAGGAATCATGTCCCAGCTGCACTGTGGTTCTGGGTCTACTGGACTCCATGCCAGTTCAGGTGCAGGTATTGGGGCAGTAGTGGTGTTCTCACCTGTGAGCTTGGGTGTGTCAAGACTGTTTGGGGACAAGCTTTCTCTGGGTTGGATTTGGGTGTGGAGAGCTGTGGCACAGCATTAGATCCTGGGTGCAGATGCAAACAAGAAGAATCTTGTCCCTAGCTGTACCATGGTTCCTTGGTCCACTGGGCCAAAATTTAAAACTTTTAAGAGATATCTCATCCCTTCAATAAAACTTATCTGATTTCCCACATGGCTTATTTATCTACTTTTTTCTTCTAATTTTCTTCCTTCAAGAATGTTTGTTACTTGTATGATAGAAATTGTCTTAAATTAAATTCATATAAAGGGTAGTAGTATGTAGACAATTCTAATAAACACATAATCAATGGTAGAAGGGCATAGGGAAGTAGTTTCTTGGGTAAAGGTGCTTGTTATGCAAGTCTGAGAACATGTGTTTGAGTCTTCAGTACACAGAAAATAAACCAGGGTTAGCTACATGTGCACATATAATCTTGATACTCTGTGTGCTAGTATAGGAATGTGGGGACAGGACAATTCCTAAAGCTTGCTAGATGCTAGCCTTGCTCTAGGTTGGGGAGGGACCCTGTTTCAAGAGACCAACTCAGAGATTGTCAAGCTGGATAGCTTGGCATGCTCCTCACATGTCCACACTGGCACATGTCTTTTTACATACAGATCTGCATGTATACCACACATACATATAACATACAAATATATCACACACAATTTAAATCTTACTAGAAATAAAATATAACAAATAACAGTAGTTAGTGCTAATAGTATAAATAAACAATAAATCTCTCACCTTTAGGGAGATTGTCTAGTACAGATAGGCAGGAAGACCTACAAATTCTAATACACTGATAAAAACACGAAGGTAGAATAATAACAACAGCCATAGGTATTTAAGAAACTCAGAAAAGAGAACCTGAATCTGCAGGAAGAGGTTGTCATGACTGAGCGATGTTTCATTAGGCATTTGGAGAAAGATGCCTCTACCTGAACTGAATTGAAAGAATTAGAACAAACCAGCCAACTGAGAGAAAGAGCGAGTTTTCAGGAAAGTGTACAAATATGAGGTGACATGATTATGTCAAAATCAAATGCTGTTGGCATGACTTGATATAGGATGCTGATGGTAGCCTGTCAGAGTGGAGCTCAGGAAATCTGAAGGGGTTCATAGGAAATGAACTCTCTCTCTGCTGAAACACAGTTTAATGGCTTCTCATCTGATCTGGATAGTCCCACTCCTTGGTGTGGCATTTAGACTGCACAGCCTGTTTAGTAGCCCTCCCCTGCATGCGATTGAGACTTCTCATGTTCCCTAAAGTTATTTCCTGGCTTTCAACCTTTCTACTTCACTCTTAAGTGGTCTGGATGCCATTAATTTTCATTGGCATTTAAACCAGCATGCGATAACTTCCTGCCCATTCCCTGCCTTTGTTTCTTCATACTACAGTTTCAGTTTTTCTTGTCTGCAGAAGCCCTATGCACATATGTGCTCACATGGTACACAACAGACAATAGTACCATGGATAGTATTCCACTAAAAGTGGAACACAAACCCCTCTCTTTCCAGTGCCATATAACTAGAACCCTTTGAATGAGAATTCCCCCTAGCAGAGGCTTGCATTTCTCACTAGTCTGTTCATATTTAATTTCTTGCTGAAAATTCCATAGTTCACCAAGGGAGAGAAGGTTAGGATTCCTCTTGTCTCTTACAGCAAAGATTTTCTTTCAGATGTTATGGGAGGGTCAAATCTTTAAGTTGACTGTTTGAGGGCAGCAAACAGGCTAAAGAGTTATGTTGACTTGCAACGAGTTAGAAGAAAAGTACACAAGTATTATTTCAGTTTTGTGTGACACAGAATCCTTCTGCATAAGGAAAGGAAGACCCAGAGATGTGACAAACCTCTCAAGCATTTGTTTTAGAGTGTATAATAAAGAGCAACTGTGGGAACATCAACTTCAGAGAGACTAAAAAAGTTGAGATTATTTAATAAGCTCCGTGGAGAAGCTTTCCTTGTGACTTTGCAGAGGAATATTTCTCTTCCCCTGGTACAGGAAACACACACTTCCCAGGGGAAGCTTTATCTGCCAATTGCAGGAAGAACAAGGGAGATTAAAATGACTCTTTTGCATCTACTTCTTTATAAGGGCCTTGAGCTCAAAATAATCCTTAGGTTTAAGTGGCATAATTTGGGGTACAGGAAGTACATTCTCTCACCTTTTGTGTGTGTGTGTGTGTGTGTGTGTTTAATATAGCTCTGGATCAGGAGACTCTTAACAGTAGGTATGGCTAGATTTGGCCTTATATTTGTGGAAGCTTAAAGCATTTAGAAAATCCTTCTTTTGGTAAAACCTTATTGAAGTCTCTAATCTTATTGTAGTATCAAAATATGATCCTATACTTTAATACGTGGCTATTGAGACTTTCTTTACTTTTATATTCATCTCTGATCCTGAAATTTGAGGCTAAAGAATACATTCAATAGAAAAGGGAAACATTTAGAAAAATCCGAAGGAGAAATATATGTTCATGCTGATCTCAGTGTTACTGGCTGCTGTGTGGCATGGCTGGGTTGATAAAAGAAAGGCAATGCTTAGAATTGTTTTTTTTTTTTTTCCCTTCACTAATTAATTGATTTATTCACTTTACATCCAGATACTAGCCCCCTCATCCAAGTAACCCTCAGACAGCCTCCTCCTCCCTTCTGGAGGCTCCCCTAGCTACCAACTCACCCTGGAACTACAGGGCTAGATACATCCTCTTCGACCAAGGCCAGACAAGGCAGCTCATATAAGGGAGTGGGATCCAGAGGCAGGCAACAGAGTCAGGAGTAACAGCTTCTACTCCAGCTGTTGGGGGACTTCAATGAAGACCAAGCTACACATTCTCTCTCTCTCTCTCTCTCTCTCTCTCTCTCTCTCTCTCTCTCTCTCTCTCTCTCTCTGTGTGTGTGTGTGTATGATAATTCAGTCCATGTATACTCTTTGATTGTTGGTTCAGTCTCTGAGAGCCTCTAAGGGTCCAGATTACTTGACTCTATCGGTCTTCTTGTGGAGTCCCCTTGGAAGTTAAGAGGATGGTATAGAACTTTATCAGGGTCTTTTTCAAGAGTGGCAAAAGTTTGAGTGTTGCTACTGGAAAATAACACAAAAAATTAGTCTTAAAAAAGCAATATTTTTTTTTTAAAAAGAAAGTGTGGTAAGGTTATAGCATATACTTATTAGAGAATGTAAAGGACTGACTGAATCCAGTGTTTATATGCTGATTCTGCTGTTGTCAATTTACTGTTCTTTGTTTCCTTGGAGAAGTAAGACACAGGGCAGAATGACTAAGGGGAATGGCACATCTGAACTAAATATGGTCAAGAGAAAGTTAAATTTCAGCAATTTGGGATGGTATTTGGGTGTTTTATTTTATATATATATATATATATATATATATATATATATATATATATATATATATATATATATATAACCTAGTTAAAAGTTTCAGATTTCCAGGCAGTGGTGGTGCATGCCTTTAATTCCAGAACTTGGGAGGCAGAGGCAGGTGGATTTCTGAGTTCAAGTTCAGCCTGGTCTACAGAGTGAGTTCCAGGACAGCCAGGGCTACAGAAAGAAACCCTGTCTTGAAAACAAAACAAAACAAAACAAACAAACAAACAAAAATAACAAAAACAGAAAAGATTCAGATTAAATTTAGGTCATACACATTTGGGGTTTTGAGACTAAAATCCCATGCATCAATTTATTACCAAAGTAAAAAAAAAGAAAGAAAGAGAAAGAAAGAAAGAAAGAAAGAAAGAAAGAAAGAAAGAAAGAAAGAAAGAAAATGTAGGCTTTGATTTCTCAAAACCTACTTACATTATGGTTCTTTAATACTTTTACTTCCCTTCTTGCCACCACCCACCAGAGGCAGGGAGAAAGAAAGGTTAATAGGTAACAGGGGTTGTAGACCTGTTTAGAAATAATTCTATAGAACTTTGGGGCAATTCCAATGTTCTTGTCAGCAGTCCAGTCCATAAGCAAAACACCAAGCATGAATCATGTAGTAGCAGCTTGATCCAGAAGAAACCACAGTGTTCCACTGATTGGCTCAAGTTGACTGAAGTGTCAATAAGCAGCCAGAATACCACCAGAAGCACTTTGGTGCATTTCTCTCTTTGAGTTCACTACAAGCGAAGATCAGCAAACTACTGCATGGATGCTGTCAATGAAATCCAGCATCAGCAAAGCACAATGATAATCAGCAAAGTGTTGCAAGGCAAACCACTGCAAAAGGATCATCCACTGACTGTAGGGTTATACTTGTCCTACTTCCAAACATTATGTGTCCTTTCACTTCAATGAAACATCACGTGCATTTTCACCAGGCAGCTTCCAGAAAAAACGCCATGTATCTGTTCTCAGCAAAACAGCTTCTTATAAGACAGTTTCCAGAAAAATATCACATGACACAACTAAGTCTCCACCGAAACCAGAAATTCCCATTTCAAGAAAAAAGTTAGGTGAATTGTATTCACATGTAGATTTGCTTGTGTGTTAATTCTGAATCAGTAGTTACCCCAATTACTTTTCATAGTTTGTCTATATATCCTATTTTTAATGTAGACAGTCATTTCTCAGTAATGGCTGTGAATCTTTTTGTTTTTACAAATATTGATATTCCTTGTTTCTCTTACTGAACACATTTATTGTCAAGAAACCCTGATAAAATGTTGACTTTAAAAAAAAAGTATTTGGACCAGATATCCACTGCTTGCTGTGTTTTCCAAATGAAGTTCCTAGAATGTGGTAAATGGTTTTGTAACTGGGAATTTTTCACGTACCATTTTTCTCTGCAAGATGTCTCAGGTTGCTCATATTCTATATATAATGGTTACAAGCAAGTAGGAAAAGAGAAAAGCAGGTGGAAGAACAAAGAACCTCAGATTTACACAGAAAAGCTCATAGTTTGTCACAGACCAGGAAGGTGAGAGGGTTAGAAGCAAAGAGGTAAATATTATCAAAAAACTAGACTCATGCGCCAAGAATTTCAGAACAAACAAAATAACATGAAAAAGTGGGTTAAGATGTTCTAGTCTGGTTCTCGGAAAAGGTTCTGTGGTTTAATATTCTCTTCTGTGTGTAAGCCACAGAGGGTGTGAGAAGTCATTAAAATAATCTTAGGTGAGATTGCCATCCATCTCGGTAGGAACCCAGATGAATGAGTCAGATTGAAGCAGGCAGGAAGCTACGTCAATGATAAATATCTCTCTAGAGCACTCTGGGATTCTTGCAAGTTTCTTTACTTGTTTCTGTCTCCTTGGATACTTCAATGCCTACTGCACTAGTACCATCTTTATCTTTCAGGGATCAATTTCATTTTCCATTTTTTTCTGGCTTCTTGTCCATTTGTACCATTTTCTTTGTTTTGCTTCGTATGCCCATATTTTTTTTTTTCTGTTCAGTCTGCCCTTAGGTATCAATTTCAAGTTGTAAAGTTTGTCCGTGTGCCAATTCATCTCCTCACTGTGGAACTGGGTCGGACATGTTTTTGATACCGTATGGATGGATCCCGGGAAATTCAGTGGTCCTCTCTTTATGGTTGTGGTTTCCACCATTTTAATTACCCACACTGAACAACCAAAGAATTAACTTAAATGTTTTAAATATTGCACATTTTATTCCTACATAGCCTGACGCACTCTCATGAGGTACAGCATGCTTGGATCTTACGTTCTACTTCAAACTACATGAGATTGGAATCACTCTGTGTCCAGCATATTCATGCTGTATATGCTCCTCATTTGTAGTTACTTTTAGCTATTTTCTGTGGGATTGACTATTTTGTACAGTATCACAGTGCTTCTGTTCAATAAATCCCTTATTTTAATGATAACATCAGTAAAGCATGCTAATTGTGACACCAGCAATTTAGGCATAAGAAGGGGTACAGAAAAGGTCTTCCTTTAAGTGAATAGGCAGAAGTTCTTCAGTTCAAAATTTTGTTAACTGTTATTGGACTTCCACTAGAGGTCTTGAAACATATTCTTTATGTATGAGGAGAACTACCATACACATTTATACTATACCCCACTGTTCATTTGAAATATGATTTTTATAAAAGAATAGTCTTAACCTCTAACCCAAAACATGAAAAAAATCATTGTCATAGTATTTGAACAAGAATTTTATAGTACTGAGTATGAAAGTTTAAGATTTTTTATTTTAATGTATATACATATGAACTATTGTTCATGTACACTATATGATACTTTCCCATGCTGTATAAAAGTACCCAAGTTAAATTTCAATTGGAATCACAAATAAGTGTACCATAATTTGTCAGCATGTATAAGATAGCTAACCTCAAAAGCTTACAGTCCATTGTGAACATCTTAATCACAAAATGCCTCATGAAATTGGAATAAATATCTACCACTGGTAGTTGAATATAATGGATATGTACTTGATCTGGTTGATTTCCTTGTTCAGTATGTTATGACTGACAAATTTTTACATTTATAGTCTCTTTCATCCTTTAATCAATTTAATCAAATCGTCAATGAAAGCATTGTAGCAGCACTGTGGAAATTTCATTGTCTCCTTTATATCTGTAGAATAGATTTCTGTACTACTAACTGTAGGTTGAGGTTGGCACTTTGTCTTGGGCTTTTGCCATTTCTCATTCTTGCCATGTCCACGGTTTCATCTGCTAAAATGATTGTTGAATGTATGTTCTCTTTTATATGTCATTCAGAGGAATATAATAAATTTCAAAATCTAATGCTTGTGATTTCAAAAATTCTGTGGTAAATTTGGGGAACTAGTTAAGAGAGCAGTACCAGCATGACAGCTGCTAGAGTGATCACTTATAAAGGGTGTTTTGGAAATCAGGAAAAAATTGGAGATAAAACTGTACCATACTCTCTATGTTTCTAAAATATATTTTATAGCATTCTGTGAAGGGAATCGAGTACTAGAAGGTGGACCACTCATACTAGGTAATGCAAATGCTGTGTATAATGGTCCCATTGAAATATGGTAATGTTTAAAAAATTGGATTAATGTTTAACATATCTGGATTAAAAGGTATATGTGGGCCTTCATATGAGGCATTGAACTGGTGCCACATTTTGCAGATGGTCAAAGACCTCCTCAATGTTTTGTAAGCAATAACATTTACCTGGAGTCCTCTAATGACCTCTTCTCTAGAGCTAGGCCCTAAGGTCTGAGTGCAGTTACAACCTGAGATAGGGAAAATACATTGGATTCCATATGTGAGAAGATTAAGGTCTGAACAGTACAAAGAGCAGGAGGGAAAGACAGGGATCAATAGAGTTTAGGGCTGGATGGTAAAATTGAGTAGTTTCAAATAACAGAAAAAAAAATATATCGGTTTTTTGGTGTTTTATTTGAGTTAAGAAATATGGAAAACTATGGTTTTAGTTATGGTAACTGGTTTTAGAAATGATTTTTTTGTTGTTCATAAGAAAACCATGAGGAATTTGGAATATATCTGAATTGGAGTATTAATACTGAGTGGAGTTTCGTTATAATGCTGGCGATTGTTTAAACTTTTGAAGAAGTAGAACTTACTGAGAATCCGACAAACTGTGATATGAAAATTGGATTATTGCTGCCATAGAAAAAGCCATGAAACCCAAAGCATAGCAGTATCTACTCGATTTGGCTGCGTCCGCCCTTCCTTTGAGAGAGAGTGAGTTTAAGATCAAATAAATTCTCTTGTGTTGCTTCGTGACAATCATAAAAAATACCTCTGATTCTTAAGTTTTGATTCAGACCTACATTAAGAGCTGAGTCAATGACACAGAATTAAGACTGAAACCGTGTTGTTTTCATTATAGTTTTATCTCTTTGAATAACTTCCTAAAAATCAATGTGAGTTCATATGAAGTACTGAAATTTGCCACCTATACACTTTCATATTTATACCTACCATGAAGAGTTAAGTTCAGGTTGCCTTATAGCATGTAAATTCTCATCCTTTCAAATAATATCAGTATCTTAGTGTATTATATTTATTTGAAAGGAAAGTTAAAGTAGAAATTTTGACAATTTTCTAATGTTTTTATCTTAACACTGAATTTCAAACATTTGAAGAACAAAACTACCCATTCATCAATCATATGCTTTAATTGAATTTTAACCATTTATTGTATCTACACACTAAATTATGGGGTAGTTTTAATACATGACAATCACAATTTATAGTTTTACTTCTCTGTGGATTTTCATATGTGCATGCTCATATGTGTGAAATGTTCATAGCCATGTGTATTTATGTGTTTGGAGGTCAGACCACAGCCTTGATTATTGCACCTTGAGAACTAGCTTATCCACCCTGTTTTTGTTGTTGTTGTTGTTGTTGTTTTGTTTTTGTTTTGTTTTTGTTTGTTTGTTTGTTTTTGTTTTTGAGAAATGAAATTCAAGTATAGAAACACTGTGCCTGGGAAAATTGTGATGCCTGCCGAGAAAGCAAAGAAGGACTCAGTGGTGGTTATTAGTGATTGCATGCAGACCGTGTCTGAGCGCATTGGTAATGAAACTGAGTAGGAATCCGTGAGAGTGTGATTACATAGTTATTGTCTGTGTTTGTATTAAGTCTCGAATGACTTTTCAGTTTCTAGAAATACCAGCTTCTTTGCAATGAATGCGTCATTCATTACTAATCTCACAATTGCTTCTCAAGTGTCTGTTGGTCAACTGTATATTTTATGCAGAGGATAAGTTAATGAACCAAGAATTTCTTATTTTCTTGAAGTTTCTATTCCTATAGGCAAGATCATTCATAATTTTGCATATATCTTTGTAGCAAAATCATGTTAATTAATCCAAGTATGCCTTTAATCCTGGTAGTCTGGGTGCAACATAAAATGTTTTTATTTTATTTCATTTTAAGTGGAACCATTCTAGTAGGTTTTTTTTTTTTAAAGATACTGTTATACTGAATTTTACAATATTTCCTTAAGTGCCTTTTTACTTATTTATTTATTTTTTTGAAAAGTGAAAGCCAAAGAGGTAAAAGATTGTCCAATGTCTGTGGCATTTGTTGTTACTAGAGGTCTTCCACCTTCTCTTCCTCCCAACCGGACTCTGGTTGAGGTTGTGAGGTTTTAATACTGATGTTCTCAGCGGTTTTTCTGTTCTGCCCTTTGCTACAGCCACAGCAGAATCCACTCTTTTTGTTCTTAGTGGTCACATTTATCATCCCAGGATTCTATAATATATAACCTATCTTCCTAAGTCTCCGATATCCATCATCATACCTACAGACAACAAAAAAAACTGAAATCTCATTACACATTTGTGAAAACCTATTGGTTGCTTTGGATGCTGGCTACCTTAGAGTATAATAGTTGTTAGAACAATTACTCCACCGCAATGAAGTCTTTGTCGAATTGCATAATGTACCATATGCTCACAACACTGTGAGTGAGCTTGAGTCATAGCAACATTCAAAAGAATATGCACATTAACAAATCTTTATGTATGTCATAAGTTATAAGTCACAGGGCTGTATTGATGTAACACACATAGCCTCAGGCTCTAGAGTGATTCTCCTGAACGATTACTTATACTGTTATATACCACTGTTGAGACACATTTCTATATTACTTTGTCTTTGTCATACAGCAAACATGTTTAAAATAACATTTTTCCATTTTCAATGGATTGTTTTATTATGTGAATATTTATTAAGTAGTTGAAATTATATATATATATATATATATATATATATATATATATATATATATATATTCTACAATAACAACCTAAACTCACTCTCCTCTCTTCCATGTGTTATAGTAGGATATACAAAGTATTACATTCACACCAAATCACTGGCATAGCTTCAAAGTTATCCATCTTCTCATTTGATTTAATATATTGGATTTTGATATAATTTACCCTGACCTCAGAATCTACCAGAGATGTATACAATAGTACCCACATGAATGCAATTTTTGCTAAAACTCTAAGTTATCTATATCCCATTAAAATGCACTATTATGAAAGGATCATAATGCTAAAAATACTGCAGGTGGCTTTCAAGTCTTTCCTGTAACCAAGGAAACACAATGCAAATGTTGGTAAACCTCTTACTTGTTTTCTACATGTCTCACCAATTAAAGAAACTCCAGGGTGATAGAATTAGAAGGAATTGGGGGAACAGAAGATAATAAAACAACTTCAGCCTTGTCATGGCAACAGTAAATTTTACTTTTGGCAATAATAAGGAGCAACATTTAAAGTGAAAGTCTGCCTTACAATGCTTCTTTGTGATAAGTTAAAGGAAATTTCATATTTTAGCAATCTTTTCTTCCGTAGCACTAATAATAGTACCAATTAAATAGTAATTAAAATTACTATTTTAATTTACTTTATAGTTTGTTTTACTCTAAATTCCCTATTTAAAGACATATGTGGAACTAGAACTCCCTAATGATAAGAAGAGTTTGATACAAAAAAAATGATTGACTTTATCTTTTTGGGGAAAAATACTGCAATTTCTCTAATACGGAAGGCCTTTGGGGAAGCAAGAAAATAAATATGCCACAAACTGATTTGGTGTTGAATCGAGGCAAAAATATTTACAATTATATAAAGCAATGAGTAAGGAGGCTCAGCTAGGATCACCCTGACATTATTCGCCTCCATCTTCATAATGACCAGCATTTATAACTTGGGTATATTCCATTGATTTGTTAGTAAAATGGCCATAATTCTCACTGTTGAGGATTCAAGAATAAAATAATAAATAGCCCTATTAAGTAATAAATTGTCATGCAATGAAGAATCCAATTTTAATGGTGATATGCTGTAAATAAATAAAATATAAGCATTATGCAGTACCAAAGCTATAGAGTAGAGCGGACATATGAGTTTTAAACTGATCCTGATTCTTATTTCTAAACTTTTACTTTCCTCTATTGATGGAAACTGTGAAAACCATTAGCCTTTAGCATCTGAGGAATATACACAGCGAACTAGAGATACCCTTTGAGTTTAAATTGCTTTCTGCAGACTTACTGTCTCTTTTTGTGTGGGATTTTTCTTTGCTTATTTTTTTTCCTGTTCCACTAAATGCCTCCTGAGCAGGGTTCTTGATCCTAATTATTGTCATCTAATTTTTAAAACCTTGAGATGATGAGGGCAGGGGTAAATGTGGAAGAGTCAAAGGGACAGACCACATTTGGGCGAGTTATAATTGAACTCTTGTCTTGCTGACCTTAAAATAGTTTCTAGCCTGTCAGAAGGAGTCACATAAAAACCCTTTTTGCTACGAAACCTACATAGCTTATTTTAACCATCACTGCCATTGGCTTTTGTGCTCATTTTTCAGATTTTGAAAATGACTGATGTTTATAAGCGGCAACAATGTTTTAGGACCATTTTATTAGTAAGTGTACAGAAACTGAAGGCAAATTCGTGACTCCAACTTTCATACTGAATATCAAAAAAGTAATAAAGGCAATTGTCAACTTATTAAAGAATAAGCACACTCTTAAGGAAATATATACATGTTAAATGTGAACAGTTCTAAAATGCTCAAATTAAGTTATAAACATCTTTTCATTTCAGATGATTTCCTGTCCTCTCTCTTTCTCCAGTGGATTCATCTCAGCACATTCAGCACTAATTTTCAAAATTGATGTCAATTCCTATGGTTTATGATTATTCCAAAACTTGTAGATTACTTATACCTTTTCTATTTTAAACCATATTTTATGGGACTGCAGAGATGACCAAGTGGCTAAGAGCACTTGTTAATATTTCAGAGGACTTGGATTTTCTGTTGGCTCACAGCCATGTGCACTTCCAATTCAGGAGATTTGACACCCTACTCTGGCCTTTTGGGAACCTGCACACATGTGTATCCACATACAAGCACACACACACACATACACACACACACATACACATGCATTTACATGCCTTGAATTCTCTATGTAGACAATGTTGGCCTTGAGCTTATAGAGACCTGCCCTGCTTCTGCCTATTAAATAGTAGGATTAATGGCATGTACCACTACCCCTGTTACTTTTGAAAAAAGAAGATATTTATGACTTAGAGATGAAAATTATGTATATGGTATATGTGTATAAATGATCAATCATGTAAGCAATTATGGGGAAACCAGATGTTGATGTCAGATGCCTTTCTCATACCTTAGTGTTTGAGAACAAATCTTTTGTTGAATTTGGAGGTTAATTCAGCTAGACTGTCTGGCCAACAGGTCAGAGAGATACTCCTGTCTCTGTTTCCCCAGTGTGGAGATTATAGACCCTCATTGCTATGCCTGAGTTTTAAAACTGATGTTAAATTGGGGATGTAGATTAAGTTCGTGCATGTGTGGGAACCCTTTACTAACTTAACAAGATCTCTAGCCTCTGGAGGTATGTTGGAGGAAAATCCTGCAATCAAGGTCTCAGTCCACCATGAACTGATGGCTTTCTGAGCTTGGTACAAAATCAAGGAGTCCCTTTCTGACTGTACTTCCTTGTCTTTGTCTGACTTTGTTTGAAGAGAGTATCTGAACACAGGTAGCTGGCCTTGTCTGAAAATGACCTCACACAGAACTCTCTGCATGGCTACATAACTTGGCTCAAAAGTCCCACTCTGGCTTCTGACCATGTTTTATTAGATGTTTTATTATACTTTATCAACCTTTGACATCCACTTGATGCTATGACCAATTAGCCCTTTCCACTTATACCCCTACAAAACCCTCATGTACCATATCCCTGGAACAATAAAGTAGACTTGTCTGGCTGAATTGGTCTCTGGAAGTTCTCCTGTTATACTCAGCAATCAGAATTCCCCATGCTGCTTCTGTTCCTGTTGTCCTCACAGGCTAGTAGAACAGCCTCCAAGGAGAAGCAAAGGTCACAGTGGTAGAGATGTTAAATCATATAACAAAATAATATAGACAGAATTAAATTCAGGTGAAACTAAGCCTTGATTATTTTGATAATATATCTTAACATTATACATGATTATTTTGCATATATATTTTATGAGCTTGGATTGTATTTTCTATAATATTAGTGCTGAGACAACTTGTTGAAAGAAATTAGACCAATAAGTTAATATTTTCAGGTTATATTTTCTCGTGTTGAAATGTTGGAGAAATTGCATATGCATTGTTTAATACACTTCTCATTTTAAATAAAGTTACACATATCTAGCATTTTCAACATTTGGACATCAATCAACTTATGAAACCAAATATCCAAAAGATATGAATTACAGAGAAGTGGAACATGGTTTAATGTTAAGATATACAAGGTGATGAGATCTTTGTACATTTTATTGACCATAATTTACCATACACATGCAGGCATACACACACTGACACACCTACATACACTCACACACACAAATGTGTGCATATACGCACATGCATTCACATGCATACACATGTGCATGCATGCACACACACATACACATGCATACACATGTGCATGCATGCACACACACATACACAAACACACACACACACACACACACACACACACACACACACACACACACACCTTCTGTGGATGTAGAGAACATTTTGGTTCCCAGTGATGATTAAACATTTCCACCAACAAACCATAACTTAACTGGAAAATGATTGACAGAGGCACCTTGGGCATGAACTCCGTGGACAGTCCCACAGTCTCCAGAGGACTCTCCACACCCCCAGGCATCTTAGCACACCCAGGATCTTAGGCTCACTGGTGAGTGGAACACAACATCTGTTCCAAAACAATCCTGAGGGGCTATGGCTAGCAGGAGCAGGGACAAAGGAATCCTGCCCAGCAGTTCCGATTCCTTCTGGTCTGCACCAGCTCTGGGCCACCTTGGGCATGAACTAGGTGGATGGACCCATGGTCCCCAGAGGACTCTCCACTGCCTAGTCCCCAGGAATCCTAGCATGCCCAGGATCTTAGGATCACTGGTGAATGGAACACAACATCTGTTCCAACACAACTGGGAGTGCCTGCGGCCAGCGGCTTGGATTCCTTCTAGTTAGCACTGGTCTACCTTGGTTTCAAACACAGCCAACAAAGCCATGGTCCCCAGAGGAGGTACTGCTTCCAGGCACTAGAACACATCCAAGGTCTTAGGATTTCAGGATCCCAGGAGCTTAGTCACACCAGGATTTCAGGGTCTCAGAGCAAGCTTGACTGCCAAGAACTCTGACACACTCAGAGTCTCAGGATCACAGGATCCTGGAATCACAGGATCACAGAGAAAGCAGGACTCTTAGGAGTTCTGACTCAACTTGGATTACAGGAAAGACAGGTTCCAATCAGATAATACTGAGGGCAGGGAGCACCTGAGATAATCAGGTGGCAGGAGGCAAGCATAAGAACAGAAGCAACAGAAACCAAGGTTACTTGACAACATCAGAACCCAACTCTCCCACCACAGCAAGTCCTGGATACACCATCACACCAGAAAAGCAAGATATGGATCTAAGGTTACTTCTCATGGTGATGATAGAAAACTATAAGAAAGAAAGAAATAACTCCCTTGAAGAAATACAGGAGAACACATCCAAACAGGTGAAAGAATTAAACAAACCATCCAGGATCTAAAAATGGAAGTAGAAACAATAAAGAAATCATAAGGGGGGGGCACTCTGGAAATAGAAAACCTAGGAAAAAAGTCAGGAGACATAGATGCAAGCATAACCAACAGAATAAAAGAGATAGAAGAGAGAATCTCAGGTGCAGAAGATACCATAGAAAACATTGACACAACAATCAAAGAAAATGTGAAATGCAAAAATATCTTTATGCAAAACATCCAGGAAATCGAGGACACAATGAGAAGACCAAACCTAAGGATAGTAGGTATAGATGAGAAGGAAGATTTCTAACTTAAAGGGCCAGTAAATATTTTCAACCAAATTATAGAAGAAAACTTCCCCAACCTAAAGAAAGAGATGCACATGAAAAAACAAGAAGCCTACAGATCTTCAAATAGTTTTGATCAGAAAAATTTCTCCTGTCATATAATAATCAAAACACCAAATGCACAAAACAAAGACAGAATATGAAAAACAGTATGGGAAAAAAGTCAAGTAACATATAAAGGCAGACCTGTCAGAATTACACATGACTTCTCCCAAGAGACTATGAAAGCCAGAAGATCCTGATCAGATGTCATAAAAACACTAAGAAGAAATTTTAAAAAAATCATCGGATTATACCATAAAAACCTATACTCAACAAAACTGAAAAATCTAGATAAAATGGATGGTCTTCTAGACAGATACTACATACCAAAGTTAAATAAAGAGCAGATAAACTAAAGAGGCCTATATCACACAAGGAAAATAGAAGAAATCATTACAAATCTCCAAACCAATAAAAGCCTATGGACAGAAGGATTTAGTGCAGAATTCTACAAGACCTTCAAAGAAGACCAGAGACCAATTTTCCTCAAACAATTCCATAAAATAGAAACTGAAGTAATTCTACCTATCTCATTCTGTGATGCTAAATTACTCTGATACATCAACCATGCACAGACCCAACGAAAAAAGAGAACTTCAGACCAATCTTGCTTATGAATATCAATCCAAAAATACTCCATAAAATTCTTGCAAACAGAATCCAAGAATATGTTAAAAACCATCGTTTACCACAATCAAGTAGACTTCATCCCAGGGATGTGAGGTTGCTTTAATATATGAAAATCAATTAACTAATTCACTATATAAACAACTCAAAGAAAAAAAAATCACATAGATGCAGAAAAAGCATTTAACAAAATACATCACCCCTTCATGTTAAAACTATTAGAGAAACCTGGGTGGGTGCGCAGCACCCAGGCCTTGAGCCCTGCGCCACCTCACACCAGTAAGAATGGCCAAGATCAAAAATTCAAGTGACAACAGATGCTGGCGTGGATGTGGAGAAAGGGAAACACTCCTCCATTGTTGGTGGGAATGCAAGCTTGTTCAACCACTCTGGAAATCAGTCTGGCGGTTCCTCAGAAAATTGGACATAGTACTACCGGAAGATCCTGCAATACCCCTACTGGGCATATATCCAGAAGATATTACATCTGGTAATAAGGACACATGTTCCACTATGTTCATAGCAGCCTTATTCATAATAGCCAGAAGCTGGAAAGAACCCAGATGTCCCTCAACAGAGGAATGGATACAAAAAATTTGGTATATTTACACAATGGAGTACTACTCAGCTATTAAAAACAATAAATATATGAAATTCCTAAGCAAATGGATGGATCTGGAGGCCGTCATCCTGAGTGAAGTAACCCATTCACAAAAGACCTCACATAACATGTACTCACTGATATGTGGATATTAGCCCAGAAACCTAGACTACCCAAGATACAATTTACTAAACACATGAAACTCAAGAACAAGGAAGATCAAAATGTGGACACGTCACCCCTTCCTAGAATTAAGAACAAAGCACACATTGAAGGAGTTACAGAGATCATGTGTGAAGCTGAATCCAAAGGATGGA
>LR756431.1:353963-473299 GCA_902729485.2 Mus minutoides | reverse complement strand
CTTTGTTCTTAATTCTAGGAAGGGGTGACGTGTCCTCATTTTGATCTTCCTTCTTCTTGAGTATCATGTGTTTAGTAAATTGTATCTTGGGTAGTCTAGGTTTCTGGGCTAATATCCACATATCAGTGAGTACATGTTATGTGAGTTCTTTTGTGAATGGGTTACTTCACTCAGGATGATGGCCTCCAGATCCATCCATAAGGAAAAGCCTCTCAAGCAATAGGCATTGATGCAAGGCCTTTTATTCTATCTTAGTCAAAAAAGCAAGCACCTAACAGATATCAGTCTTCCTGGATGATATATCCTGGAATTTAAAATACTACATGTAAAACTTTGTAGCAGTGAAAATGTAGTATGATTTCTGACATAAAATTTAGTAAAATTTTTCTATAGATAGACAAAAAGAGGATCACAGTCTTGAAAAACATTAATTTTTATTATATTTCTGATCAAATATCTGCAGTTACACAAGAAGACCATGTATTGTTCACAGGTTAATGATTCATTAGAGATTTTGTTAGCTGCAAAATTAAACTAGAAGTTATATAACAAAAGCAAATTGATAAAACCATGCAGAACATGTTAATACATTTGATCACAATGTCATGAAAAACTGTGGCACCCATCTGGACAGAAAGGGACACTCAGATAACCTCCTCAGGAAGATGTACTTTCCATGTGCAGAAAATAGCTAATATCATAAAATAGCAATTTTTCTGAGGAATAGGCTGTTATACTATCTTTTCTCATTAGTAAATGAAGTCAGTACACAACACTTAAAAAGACTTCATGGAAAAATATATCACATGGTTTCTTTTGATTTTGTGTTCCACAATCCCCATGAAATGTCAAGATACTTCGCTCTATGTTTTCAAAGTCTTATCACTCATCGCACACTAAAATGTGAGCTTAAGTGGAAGCTTCTGCATAATTCATAAAGATAAAACAGTAAAGAAATGCAAAATTATTCAAACAAGTTCAAATACAGCTTTACATCTGAATCCTTTTTGGCATTCAATTCAGAGTTCCAATTCCTCAAGAACATTAGCAAGCTTGGCTAGAGACTGTGTGGAAATGGTTTTCTCCGAAGATAATTTTTGCTCACACATTTCACAGAAAAATAAAGTATTAAGATAAACTTAATCACATCATTATACTTGAATTACACTTTTAATCTAAATTAAAGCCTTATGCTTATTTCATAGTTTTAAAAAATTTGTATTGTTCTAAGAGCTTATATATCTTGACATCTGAAATACATTGAATAAATATTTGAGTTAAAATAAGTACTAACTTATAGGACAGAATTTAAAGTTACTGGGAATAATTTACATGGAACTTTTACCAATTCCTTTTACTGAAGATACAATTTTATATTTCACTATTTTGCAAACCTGAATGTATCTCATGATTTGAGAAAGTGCTACATAAATAAAATGAATAATACAGAAATTAAATTGGGGAGAAACAATGGAAGCAGGTATTAGGAAAAGCAGAGTGGGCTCTAGTTGGGACAGAAATAAATGGTTTTGGATGACAGGTAACATTTTCTTATGCAAATTATGCTAAAATAAAACAGGCTGCTGACCTCAGTCTCTGGATGGGAGCTAGGGGACTGTCTAAACAGTACATTATTATTGTTAGTGATGTTTGCACTGAAACGGGGTCTTCTTATGCAAAGCAAGCATTCTCTCCACTAAAGCATAGACCTGTAGTTACTTTCTAGTATTAGGGATAGGACTCTAAGCCTCCAAAGAAAAATGCAGTAATGAGTTCTGAAAGCATTGTGGAATCATGCATATCTTTAATAGGATTATATTTTTGGCATACTTTCCACTGTCTATCATTCATATAAGTTCAGCTAAGCTGTTCTTGTTAAAGTTATTTGAAAAAACATTGCATCTGGGAACGCCTTTAGATTTATTGGCACAGATTAGACAATCTAGGGTCTAGCTTTTAGGACTTGAAATTTGATATTTAAGATATTGTGCAGTTTGTTCTCTAAATTCTTTCCCCAAATCCACAAAAATAAGCAATTTATTTCGACATTAGAGTGTCCTTAAAGCCATAGAGCTAAAAGGTTTAATACCTCTATAGCAACTCCATGCTCAACCTTGAAGCCAATCAGAGGCAGTACAATCAGGCTCCTTTTGCTAAAAATGAATACAAAGTTATAGGCCAGAAATGCAAGTATTACAGCTGTGTTTGAATATTAGGCATTAGTTAAGAGAGCTTTACAATTTCAATCACTAATATAATAATCTCCTCATAGAGATAAGATACTCCTTATCTTTATAGGTCACATTTTCATTGATTATAATTGGCTAGAATCAATTGTCAAATTAAATTGCTCCATAGTTAGTAACCATACTAATGTGTTCCTAATATGTTAATGAAAATTTCCACTCTCTTATAATAGTCTTTCCCTGTTCAGTTTCAATGAATACCATATTGGCTGAAAAATAAAAGACTGTATGCTGCTAATTTTAAATTGTTTGTGATGGTATAAAGTCTATTTTAGAGGAGATTGGATTCTATTGCTTCCATTTTCCGACATTTAATACTAAAAATATTTTATATTTTAGTCTCTGACTTGTCATGTTTTTCATAAGTCAACTTCATGTGCTGTACATTTTATAAATAAAAGGAAATTTAGTTACCAGTATAATACTCTATTCTTCCAAGTAACTAGCAGATTAAAATGTATCATCATAGGAATAGAAAACTGTTTTCACAAATGAGATGAAAGTAATTTTAAAACAATATGAAAGATACACCTAAATATATTAAAATAATGTAATCATTTACAAAAATATTAGAGTAGTTAAGAGCCCATTATCTTCTCTTAAATATATGATTTAGTTTTCATAATTTCCATTATAACTTCCAGTATCTTATATAGATACTGTACATTCATAAAATCAGTGCATGTGATCATATAATAGGTATATATGTATGCTCAAGTATTTATAGTTTAAAATTAAAATTAAATTTATTAGAATATATCCATAGAAGAATGTATTGTGGAATATGGTATGCATTCATGATACTCTGTGTAGCAGAGCTGAGAGATGATTAGATCTTTAAATAAGTGTAATGGAAAAAAATCTGGAGAGACTATGGATGGCTTAAAAACATTCCTTTTCCATGTCTAAAGTTGTTCTGATATCTACTATAAGTCATAAAGAAAGTTCTAGGTCTTGTAGTAGTTAGGAAAGAAAGAGAGAGTTGTACACATCTATGCTAATAAGAAAATGGATAGGTTTTAAAATTAACTGGAAATAAATGTCATGGATGCTCCCCCACCGCCACCCACAGTAGTTGTAATATGGCTAGTTTTGAATACTTCAGAGACTTTGCACTGGAACTCCTAATTAAACAAGTAGTGGTTATTTTAAAGTATTTCTTCCCATTGCTAGTTTTCTGGTTTTAATTTTAGTTTGGGACTCAGGCTGTGGTTTAATAGTAATCTCTTCCCTCACATGTAACAAACATTGGATCCAACCCTCAGTACTATGGATCTAAATCTCACTTGACACAGGTATTTTGATGTAAATACCTCAAGATGTTGTTAGTATTATAATTTTAAAGGCTCTGTAATATCTCATTAGTTTATTAGAGAGGGCATATTCTTTCAAGCCCTCTTGATTCAGCCCTGTTGGCTTTGTAATGGCTGCTTGCCTTGTAAGAGGATGATGCTTTTAATGTTTTCTTAGTTTTGGAAGACAGGATTATCATAATAGAAAGCAGAATTATTTATAAGGAAAGATAAGGAAATGTACTTTTCAGATAACAATATTTCTATAGAACTAATGTCATTCTTGACAAATTTCCTCATGGCTGATACATTATTTTCCAACTTCAGAGATAAAAAAGAAGAAAATCACATCTAATGACCTCAAATATGAAAGCTAATCACACCTGTGATTTTCTTTAGGCCATATGTGTGTTTGTGATTATTATATATCTGTTTGCTTCTGGCAGTATTTACTCAATTTAAGTAATGTTAGAAAACTTTTGAAGCGAAATATATTAAGCATAGGGAAATGTATGCTAGCATACATTGAAGGGGTATAATTCATCATTACTTCAAACCCTCTGGCTAACTCTCAGCATAGGCAGCATATCTTGCTCTAATATATAATACATGAATATATTTCTATGGGTTTGGCTCATAGACATCAAAGGATAACAAGTATATCCAATTTTCAAGTGGGTGGCTCAGGCAGAGGGAACACTTGGTAATGAATTACTTTACTTGTAGACTTTCCATAAAATCACAAGCACAATGCTCTTATCTTGTATAAACTACTTATAAAAGTGGTATTTTTGCCTTTTATGAGCAAATACTGCTTATCATGGATTACTTTTTAAAAAGATAATTTTAAAATCTACAGTTGACTAACCAAACTACAGAGATATTGAAAAGCTTTTAGCTTTAAATGGCAGTTTCTGCTTTGAGTTTTGGGACTCGTTGAAGTTCAGAAAATAGTACCATTGGGTTAAAAAACGTGATTTCTCTATAACATATCTGTGTGTTTTTTTAAAATTCTTGATATTTTCATTATATATAATTTTATAGACTAGCCAATAATTAAAATATCTTAAAGTCATTCCAAAAGTTTTAAAGTATAATATTAATGACAATAATAATTAAAAAAATAGTAAATGAATCAGAGATTGACACCTTCTGTATGATTGAGCTAACAAAACTTCAATTACAGCTGAAATAATTGCAGGGGTCATGAACATCTTTCAGCCAAAGTTGCTTTTAATTCTTCACAACTCGTGAGTCCCTACTGTTTTGAATGCCTTAGCTCATAAAGATTAAAATGATCTCACTTGATGAAACTGGTATGTTAAAATCACTTATAATTAAAACCCATTCTCCTGCTATTTGGAGACATTTTGGGCTCATGGATTACTCTGATGAGAAGAAATGATTCTTATTAAAAATCTTTTATGAATCTATTTGTATTTGCTTTTATCAAAATGTAAGTGCTGTAGTATAATTAATATTTAAAGTCTCATTCTACACTAAATAGAAAAGACTTATTGGATCTTGTTTAGTTACAGAAAAACACCAAGCATACAAATAAGACTCTAAAACAAATGTATTGGCTTAAAGTCGTTAGTGTTTGGCACTAAGTAAAATAAAAGTAACACTTATTTACAAGTAAAGACTGTCTTCAGTATCTTCCTCTTCATTCCTAGTGGTATAAAGATAAGTCGAATTTTATGAGCATGATTGCTTAAGCCATAGTGTTCTAAATGATGGCTTTCATTTTGAACATCCAGTTTTCTTTATTATGGGTGTTGGTTCTACACTGTTTCTATGGATAGTGTTTTAACAGGAGTGACCTTGACATTTAATGATCTGGCTACCTTTCTTCATCAATATGCTGTATATCTTAAGCTATTTTATTATCCTCATCATTTTGCTATACTTGCTTTATAAATTTTATTGTATAAATCTTGATTCCACAGAGTTTACTATAATTGAATTAAAAATCAAGACGTCCAATGTAGTTACTCTATGTGCTAGTAAAATATATGCAACACACATTCACACTAGGAAGACAACATATCACTTGTCAGGAGTATGAAGCAGGACCCCTACAATGTGTATTTTGTATCTCTTAAAAGAACCAATCTGTCTCGCTATTTTACATAGGAAATGAAAATAAACTCTTTCCCCATATGCTGTTCCGATACACTGGCTCTCGCTTATACCCACACACACACACCAACCCCCAACTCCTTTGGCAGGGAATCTTTCTTCTGAATGCTCTGTTTCTGTATGCCTTCAGAGACTTAGTCTTGCTGCTGATGAATGTCTTCATGCCTAAGGATTTTATAGATAACCCAGTAGAAAATGTTAAAAATCAGAAATGCTAGCGGAAAGCAGGCTCGGGAGATGGTGTCAATCTTCTTAGCCCTGTCGATGAAGACCTTCCTCATTTCATCAGGGCTCTTTGGCATGACCTGGACAGCATGGTTGGGGCCTTTTGGAACCACACCATCCTTGGCTTGCAGACAGGGCCCCATTCCATAGGCAGTGAAGCTGAATCGACTCTCCCTCACCTCATCATCCTGTTTACAAAACAATAGCAGGTGTTTAGAAAGGAAACGGCGAGCGATGCAAGATTTCAGAATCATAACTTAATTAACATGATGCATGTTTGCTTTAATATGAAGAACAGACAGCTGAAGCACATGAAGATGAGCTGGTTTGAAGTTTTCCTTATCTTGCTACATTATATATGTGTACTCATTATTATGAACTCCCAAATGAAATTTTAATAGAGAGATAAAAATTCTGTGGTGTCTACATGTCACTAAAGCATCTAAATGAGAGTAAGAAAAAATTATTGAGAGATTTAGTATAAAGACACACATCTTAGATTTTTTAGTTATGAGTTTAAATGCACACATTCTCAACCAAAGGGGAAATACATACCACAATCATTGACTGAATTTCTCTTTCTCCTAGAGAAAACTTTTTGATAATTATTTTTCACAGTTCTAGTTACTTCCCTGGAAAATACAGTCATTCAGAAAATGCTGCTTGCTTTGAGTTACCTTTAATGTTGTGTCTTTATTTTACACTGTGCTATTTAGAAGAGCTACTGGATAATCCCATGCTCTAATTTGTATATAATATCTTAACAGATACAGTAGTTTGGTGAATTATGAATGAAAATTGAAATACTAGTTTACTTCATGTTCAAAAAGTCAATTTGTTATCACTTCTTGCCCCTTTCACGAAATTGTAAGTAATAAACTTGTTATGAAGTTAAAATTCACAAATGATGTTTGTTTGAAATTATATGATTACTTTTAAATATGACAAAGTAAAGAGAATTCCATATATTTACATTAACAAACACCCTGACAATTTTGGTTGGATAGTGACTTGGTAGGTAAGAGCATTTATTGCTCTTTCAGAAGATCTGAGTACAGATCCCAACATTCACATGGTGACTCACAACTGCATATAATTCTGACCCCAGGGCATCCAGTGCTCTTTTCTGGCTTTCATAGATACTTCAAGCACATGGTACAAATAGACTTTCACAGACACACATACATATACAGAAAAAGTGTAATTAGAAACTCTATGCAATGTAATGTAAAATTAAAAATGTAACATCTGTATGGTAGAGAAACATTTTATTAACCAGCTTATAATATAATCAATGAATAATTTAAAGGATGAGAATAAATGGTTACTGATTACAAAAGTCTGTTTTTTTCTTTTGACAGTAAAACTGCAAGTTTAAAGATATGGATTAATATATTTTATAGTTATAACTTTGTTCAGAGAGTTCTTTTTCATATAAGTTTAAGAGAAAAAAAGTATTCATTTGTTTCAAAACTTCATTAGGTCTATGAATGTAGCTACTCAATAAATACTATATTACAAAATGTGAAAGTGAAAGTAACCATAATTATGGATAGCAAGAGTAAGAAAGTGATAAAGATTGATTCAGTAAAATATGAGACAGATTTTTAAAATTATAAAGGGGAGTCAATTCCACCTGAGAGAAAAAAGCATATCATTACTGGAAACATTTCAATTGTAAGGTTTATAAAGCAATTAGATTTTGATGGAAACAATTAAAATATGATGATTATAAGCATCTTAAACCTTTCATTGAAGTTATCTTTGTCTACTTCTGTAATTTTGCACAGAAAAACAGATACCATTTTTTTTAGAATTCTAATAAATGTTTTTGTTTTTGCAGCTATATTTTGACTTCCAAAAAACAACTTTATGGAAAACTTATTGCATGCTATGAAATTGTCTGTCTGAATAAAGAATATATAACTTCAATTGTAATTATTTTTATTATGAAAATGGTATATTTACACCTTTAAATGGTATATTATCATCTTTAGGATTTAATAAATTATGCTGGTGCTTGCATTCCCAAGTGAAAACATGTTACCTCAGTAATTTATATTGTGTGTGCAGGTCACTTAATTTTGAAATATAATATATGCTTTATATCAAACCATGAGTTTAAAATACCTCTTTAAACTAGACAAAATAGCTTCTTCTATGAGCATTTATATATTTAGCACAGTATTTGGAAGCAATTGGAAAGTTCATTATCAAAGTACTAAGATTTCATGATTCTGCAATATACGTTTAGCAAAACAGAATTCATTGACTATCTTTCTTTTCATTCTGGACAATTTGTTTTAAAATCTTTGAGACCACTGCTGCTTTTCTCAAGTAAAGGTTTTTCATCTGAAATTCAATATAACTGGCTTTATGTTGTGGGTTAACATCAATCCTGAGCTGTTATGGCAGTCTGAGAATGACCCCTGGGTTCTAAGTCGTCAATTTTTTAAGAACATAAATTAAGCTAAATGAGGAATAGCCTTCATCAGTATGGACAAGTCAAGAGAGGCTGCACTCAGGCCATATCTAGAAATCGGTGATATATTTTGTGTCATAGTTTGAAGATACACATTTACGTCAGAGTATGGAGAACTGATGACACGAACCTAACGGTTACATTTACTATCCCTTTTCTTCGACACAAGACCTCGTTGTCGATACTAAGGACATTCTACCCCTACCACGATTTTCGGCAGATTCCTAACAACAACAAATTTCTGAGTGTGAAAACCCAATCTAAATCCCAGCAGTTGGAAACAGAAGACACATTTTAGAACTGTGCCGACTCACTATACCTAGAAGGTTTTGTTCTGATGTGTTCTAAGAAGAATCTGGTGTTCGTCTGCTCTGGGTTTAAAGAAGCCAAAAATGGGCAGACAATTTGTAAAGGAATTTTAATCTAGGAAAATGGCTGCTCTGATGACGTCCCAAGATGTCTATTTCTGTTTGATCCAGCTGGAATGCAGACACGCCATATACCTTAAATCCTTTATCGCTGGAATACAGACACACTCTTAGAAACCTTTAATCCCAAACAATGACTTCTAATTGAGGAGCAGACAAAGTAATAAATCAGTGAAAGACTTAACAGAATGAGTTAGAGATAGGATACACCCAACACTTACAAGAACAGAAGGAAAGGAAGAGTAAAAGCAATGTAGCAAGAGTACAACCATCAGTTAGGAGTCAATACAGTGACTACAGTGCAATGGAATTGAATTTGTTCATGAATTCATGTAGTTCAGTGCACCTCAGCAGAGACAGTTGAAGCCAGAGAATATAGAGGAAACAGAAGATTAGAACAAAATGCCAGAGTTTGTCTGAGGTCAAGCAGAATAATTCAGTGAGAACTGGGAGAAGCCAGATTGAACTAGTCAGCTTGGAGAGGAGTTTGAGTCAGAACAGCTGAGTTGAACCAGTCAGCTAGAGTTCAGAAAGAACTAAAAAGGGTGAGCCTATTCATCAGTAAGCCTCCAAGATAACAGTTAACTCTGAAGAAATAAAAGTTACTTTTAGACAAAATTTGGGCCCGCGTCTCATCATGAGGATATGAATGGCACAGATTTATCCCTTGTGAATGATTATGTCAAGGAGCAATGAGATTAAAAATTAAAGAAAAAGTCCTCCCGAGAGCCAATAATTTATTTCTTAATTAACCTTCCTCATGAATTTGGAGACAATTGGTATAAGAGAAACAGCAAAGGAAGAAAGGTTTTCTGCCCCTTGATCATGCAGACTTTATATGCCCCAATACAGGGGAACGCCAGGGCCAAGAAGTGGGAGCGGATGGGTAGGGGAGCAGGGCCGGGAGGGGGGAGGGTATAGGGAACTTTCTGGATAACACTTGAAATGTAAATGAAGAAAATATCTAATAAAAGTTGAAAAAAATTAAAAGAATATTTTTCTTAATTTTGATAACACTGGATGCTGACACTAAAATCTTGTATTTATAGTATACTTTGACCCATAAAATATGTGAGCTACATGTTAGGATTTGAAATAGACAAAGTTAATTTTAATATAAAAATTTGTCTTTTGCCCAGAAACCTAGACTACCCAAGAAACAATTTACTAAACACATGATACTCAAGAAGAAGGAAGGTCAAAATGTGGACACGTCACCCCTTCCTAGAATTAAGAACAAAGCACACATTGAAAGAGTTAAAGGGAGCATTTGTGCAGCTCAATCCAAAGGATGGACCCAACGACTGCAGCTGCCAGGGATCCATCCCACANTAGTTGGCCATCAGTGGGAAGAGAGGCCCCTTGGTTATGCAGACTTTATATGCCCCTATACAGGGGAACGCAGGGGCCAAGGGGTGGGAGTGGGTGGGTAGGGGAGCAGGGCCGGGAGGGGGGAGGATATAGGGAACTAGCTGGATAACACTTGAAATGTAAATGAAGAAAATATCTAATAAAAGTAGTAAAAAAAAATTGTCTTTTGTATTTCAACCTGATATTTCAACATTTATGCAACATATAAATTGAAATTCTTCACCTTCTTGATACTAAGTTTTAGGGGCATGGTGTGTACTTTGTATTTACTTCATTTATAAATTCAGACTATATGTCTAGGTTTTGGTACCCATATATTTCCAGGAGCTAGCAAATAGGACAAAATAGTTGCAGTGTAATATTTTTGGTCATTTTTGTAAATTTAGCAGACCTCTATGTGATGCATGGTTTTATGAATTTTCAGGGAAATTGATATAAGAGCTAATGATAAAATTTCACATGATGCAATGTTTGGTAGAAACACCGACTTGTAGTCTTCTTATTCAGGAATACTGGCCTTAGTGAGCAATGGCCAATTTTTGAGTGAGCAATGACCAATTTTGGGTGAAGTCTGTGGTAGTGTTAATCTATCTGGAGAAGGGAAATTGCTTCTCACTAACTAAGAGGTAAAACTCTTTTTAGAAGTATAGATATATTAAGTGCAGCAGGAAACCTAGGATAGCCACATCATCAGAAATGAGCTTACTCAAGCCAAATCCTCTACTCTAAACTATATAAGGGCCAAGAATAAAGGAGGTATTTCCATGCAGAAGGTGAGAAGACTTGTAGATTCATGAGCGTATTTATCCCTGCAGATATCATGCTAGGTTCCCCAGGGGGAAGAAATATCTCTCCAGACTATTGAAAAGGTCATTAGCACTTTTCACATGGCTATTAAGAAACTAAAGGCTTCCTGTATCCGATTTCCAGGAACATCTGTCACTATCTGAAAGACTGGAATTAGGTTGAACTTTAGAAACTACCACTCTTAAGAAAGTCTAGTTGATTTGTTCATATCAGACATTAGAAACAATGGCATCAGTGGAAATGGAGTTTAAGACACAGATACAATTTTTTTTAAGGGGAGGGTGGTTTTTTGTTTGTTTGTTTTGTTTTGTTTTTTTAAAAATTATCCCTTCAAATATATCTAATTAGACAAATGAAGTTAAAGCAATTGACACATAAAGACTGGCTTGAAGGTCAGGCTTTTCTTGCCCAAATCTGAGTAGGAATCCAAGATAAAACTATTTAAAATGGAGTGGTCAAGGACTCCAAAAACACATTTTTGAGAACTGAAAATCAGTGTGTTGTATGGCACTATTACAAAGGCGCAAGAATACAATAAGAGAAGACAAAGAGAAGTGGGTGGGGCAGGAGAGGAGAGGCAAAACAAATGACTGGTTACTGCTGTAGGTATCAGTGCTCAGGATGATTCTAGGTAGGAATAAAGAAAATTAGATGGCACTTGGGCTCCATGTGCAATTGAAAGAATAGAACACATCTTGCTACTTCATATCTGAGCCAAATCCTTGAGAAGGATGATTTTAGTGTAGTTTTTACTGGATGTATTATATATAATGGGAGCTGTCACAATTATCCACATATTTATCTGAAGTGAATTCAAACAATATAGGCTAAAAAAATGTGATACTTGGAATTCTCAGCTCTGATTAAGTGAGTGGAGGCAGGGGTGCTAGTTCTAATCATATTTACTCTTAAAACACTCTGGCCTTTGAAAAAACTAAATGAAACTTGAGAGGCTGGCTGCACTTTGTATTCAGTAAAGAATTCCTCCACCAATCTTCATATTCTGGATATAGTGAAACTTCTTGAGATTTTAGTCATGATAAAGGAGGTAGATAAGATTTAGTTGATGTTTCTGCTATTTTCTTTTAAATCTCAATCTAAAAATAGAGCAGTATAAACTCATGTAGGGGAGATAGAGTTACTGTCTTCTTCCTTCTTATAGAACCTGCAGTCCCCAACCCATTGTAGAAAGCTGATGAACATTTTGTAGAGGTCACAGTTAAAGTTAATCAGTTAATGATAAATGTTATCTTTTCTGGGCAATGAAAAATTCAGACAGATTTGGAAGCTTTAGTAGCACACATTACTGGGTAATTAATCCTGGTAAAATTCCAGTTTAGGTTCACTGTTTTCCATCTAGGACTCATGGAGGCCAAGGCCAACAGATGTAATTAATAAGAACTGAAAGAAAAATTGCCATCACTTCTGGACTCAAATATAAGAAAACCAGCAGGTCATATTACTGAACTCTGTTGTGTTTATTTTGGACTTTTATTGGCCCCTCTGTACACTGTAACTAAAACATAAAATGCACTCAAAATGCAAACATAGGCAAACATGTGCCTGCACATGTTTCTTTGTCATTTCAAAAATAAATCTTAAGAAAGTACAAGTACAGTTAATAAAACTATTCTGCAGTTGAAATTCAAACATCAATATGAATCCCTTTGAACACTAGTGGAAGGAGAGCTCTGCACTTATTACATATGTCATCTTATTTAGCCTCAGGGCTGAATACATTCTTGATCTATGGATCATTGTTTCCAAAATAATTAGAAGTCAAAGAAAGTGGTGAATTTTAAGAGTTTTAAAGATGGATGTTTAGGACCTAGATGAATTATGAAAATAGAATATAGATAGTTTAAGGGAGAGAAGATATCAGCTTGTTTGACTTTATTCCTAATTCTGGTGTAATGTATTAAATTCTAACAATGAATAGTAATTATTTATCAAAAGTTATGAGATTAGAATAGATGGTATGTGGAAAAACAGCATGCTTATTTTAGTTAACATTGAGATAGAGGCAATTATGATGAGTTTTGATTTCAAATAAAAAGGAATTATGTCACTTTGTTTTTTTTTTTTTTTTTTTTTACTTTCAATTATTTTAAATTTACCTCTTAATTCTCTCTCTGTATCTATGTCTTTTTCTGTCTCTCACCCCCCTCTCTGTATGTAGGGGGGAGGCATAGAATAGTACAATGGTGGAGGTTATAGAACAACCGGGGAGATACAGTTTTCTCTTCCTCACTTTGATTGTGAAAAGAGAACTCAGGTCAGGTCATATCCAATTCCATATCAAATACTTTTCCCTACAAAACCATCTTGCTAGCCCTACATTACTTTATTGAATAAAATTTTTACGAGTAGGTATTTAAACAGCATATACCTCAAAGGAGTAGTTTGCTTAACGTAAGTTCTAAATAGCTGTTTTCAGAAATAATCAAAATCTCATAATTTTGTTTTACTTGAGAAGATAAAATTTAATGCCTCATATAAGTGGTTTTTTGGGAAATTTTTTTCTCAATTTGAATCATTGAGAAACTACTTTTTAAAGGTATATATAAAAATTATATGTCATACCTATGTAAAGAATGTGTTAAGTCTAGAATAAATATATATAATGGAACATGTTAAATGACTTTATGTATGTAGGTAACACATAGTGTCAGTCACGAGACTTCATCTTTTCAAACAATACATTGCACATAAAATTTGTATTTGTCTTAAGACTGTAGAGCTGACAAAACACAAGACAGAAACATAATTTACATATTAGTCTTAAAACTTTTACTGCACTATTTTAAAGTAAGACAACATATAGATTTACAATAAAAGTAAATTTAAGTTATTAAACAAAATTTCAAAATGTAGTTGATTGTATCTGTTTTAGAAAGACAACTGTTGGCCTAGCCCAACACAAACTTTAGTCATAACTTCTTAAGTATAATACTAGTTCATTTGTTATTAATTTTCATATACAGATAATACTTAGGAAGACTGAAGTTCTAGAATATTGTGCACAAGAATTTTCTCTTAGCAAATCATTGTATCATTATTGTAATGGGTAGAAAGCTACATGAAATGCGCTGAAGCGGTTCCATGTCACTCCAAGCTCTCAACAGATTAGCCCATGTTTTGGAAATACCACAGTGTCTTTGGATCTTTCCATTCTCGAAAATAAAAAAAACCCTAAAACCCTAACCATTTTTTTTCATACCATGCACACACCCACACACATTCAGCCCTGGAGACAGCATTTATGACATGGTGCAGTGGGAGTCAGCACAGAGCAGGGAACGACAGTGTGGGGTGGGGAAATTTGGGTATAAGAACAATCTTTCATTCCTCCAAATAGACAAAGTGTTACCTCGAATAGAAAAGAAGCAAAATTCCAAAGATTACATATAAAATTCAAGTCAGTCCTAAACTAAACTATAAAAACAACATTTCTAGGTATACCTTCTGCACTACTGTAAGATCTCTTCTTTTGACAAACTTTCTAAAGGAGGCAATTTTGTTTACTTTGGTTATCCTTCCAAATTAGCATATGAAGGGAAACTCATAATCTGGTGCTTAGGAAAATAGAGATTCTGTATTAATCTGGGCTTTATAAGTCTTAGATCATTTGGAAATTTTCAAAGTAGAATATATAATTTAAGAGGATAAAGAATTTGGTAAGCTTAGATGGTTATTAGATTTTACATATACTTATATTGTTTATTATATATATGATTTCATATTTAAATCAGCATATTAGGTTATTCAGATTTCAAGAAATTAAAACGTATCTAATAGAAGAGTTATAGTCAATAAATCTTATGGCATTTTTCACAGATAACAACAAGAAATATTGGAACTAGGAAGTAAAATATAAATTAGACTACAGATAAACTAGTGAAGTGATTGTAGATTCTAGGAGAACTCTGTAAGCACTTGTCTTAGTTAGGGTTTCTATTTCTGTGATAAAACATCATGACCAAAGCAAGGCATGGAGAAAAGAGTTTATTTGGTTTACACTTCTGCATCCTAGCCCATCACTCAAGAAAGTCAGAACAGGAATTCAAACAGGGCAGGAGCCTGGAAGCAGGCACTGATGCAGATATAGACTATAGGTGCTGCTTACTGACTTGCTCTCATGGATTGTTAAGCCTGTTTTTTTTTTTTGTTTGTTTGTTTGTTTGGTTTTTTTTGGGTTTTTTTGTTGTTGTTTTTAATAGCATCTGTACCACCAGCCCAGGGATGTCACCACTCAAAATAGGTTGGGCCCTCCACTGTCAATCACTAATGAGGAAAATGCCCTACAACAGGATCTTATGGAGGCATTTCTCAGTTGAGGTTACCTACTTTAAGTTCACTCAAATTTGTGTCAAGCTGACATAAAGCTAGCCAGGGTAGCTGGGTAAAGATAGTGTATGTGAAAGTTGAGACAGTAAAAGTGTTCATTTAATGCTATTCCATTTGCTAGATTCTTAACTGGGATGCCCAGCCAAATCATATTGGAAGCAACTTTAAAAATATAATTTACCCCTAAACTTTCAGTTTAGGAAACTAGACTATTTGTATTGTAATTTCATGGACTAAGTTATTGGCTCTGGTACATTTAGAAATCACCTATGGACCAATATTCTAGATTTCCTTCCTAGAACCTTATGTATTATGCTTGGACATGTATCTTTATGATATCTTTGTATATTTATATTTATGAATTTTAAAAAGATACTCTTACTAAAACAAAACTTTTAATTTCCTATTCATAATCATAGTGAATAGATTCTAAAGATACTCAGACTGGACAAGGCATTTTGGAACTTGTTTCCAGGTTGTTTGTACAGTTCTTAGAGTTGTGTAAAGTAAATTTCCTGTTTATTTCTTTACTTATTTATTGCTTCAGTGTTTATTTTTGTATTACTGATTAATTAATTTCTGAGACAGAGTCTGGTCTCACTATGTAGCTCTGGCTGGACTGAAACTTGCCTTGTAGATTAGGCTGGTTAAAACCCACAGAGATCTGCATGCCTGTGCTTTCCTAGTGCTAGGATTGAAGAAGTGTTCACCACATCCAGATCTCATTTCTTTTCAATATATGCTTAAAATCACTTCGACTATTTAAATAACTCATTGAAAATAAATGCCTCATAATGTAGCCTTTTGTTGAGCAAGGAAAGACAATAGCTCTTAGAAAAGTTGAAGGGAAATGCTGTTCGCTTAGCTTTATGTCTGTAAGTGGCTGTGTTTCCCCACCAAACACTGCCTCGCAGCAGAATATGCTGTCCGCTTTTTATTGATGATCACATTCCTCTACTTAGAGTTTAAAAAGTCATTTACCGTGTCTGAGAAACGGTAAAACTTCTCCAGTGCAAAAGCTTCTGTCTGTGGGAAGGTAAAGTGGACCAAGAGGGATTGAGAAACCAGAGAATCAAGTCACGCATAATTACACAGTTGATTTTAATCACATACACCATTTTTGCATACATATGTATCAATTAGTTGATGTTCACAGATGCAAAGTATCCATCCAAAAGTATTAAATCAAAATAAGTGGCTCTGTTCTGTGTTAAATATTAATAACCCTTAATCACATATGCTTCCTGAATATATCAAATCATGATGAGAGAATGATAAAGCATTATTATTTCGAACTTTCCCTGGAATACCAGTCACTGAAAATATTAATCTTTGCATCTTTGCTACGAGTCAAAGAGTAACAGACATTAAATATAATCAAATATCTTATCTTACATCTACATATGGTAAAATTGAGTAAAGAGTTATCTCAGTCAAAAAACAATATTGACATGAGGAACCAAAATTTAATATTAAATCTGTGGGCTGTTTCATTATTCAGTGAAGTTTAATGTTAAATGTGCATGAGCTAGCAGTCTTTTTCTATTAGACAGTGTATGTAGGATAGTTCTCACTTCTAGTCTAGGTAGTGTGCAATTGAAGCATTCTATAATAGATAAGGAAGAAAAAAGTAAGAAAGGGAAAATAAAAGTGTAAAATGAAATACTAATAATGACAACAATATTGCTGGGTTTTAACAAAACAATGCTCAGGAAAATTGGCTCAGTCATGAACAGGAAGAAAAAACAAGTGTATCAGCCCTGTTAAAGCTTGGTTTTTCTAGCTGCTTCAGTTCAGGGCCCCCAGTGGAGGAGCTAGAGAAGGTACCCAAGGAGCTGAAGAGGTCTGCACCCCTATAGGTGGAACAACAATGTGAACTAAACAGAGCTCCTGTCTCTAGCTGCATATGTTGCAGAAGATGGCCTAGTTGGCCATCATTGGGAAGAGAGGCCCCTTGGTTTTGTAAACTTTATATACCCCAATACAAGGGAACGCCAGGGCCAAGAAGTGGGAGTGAGTGGGTAGGGGAGCAGGGCGGGGGGGGGTAATAGGGAACTTTCGGGATAGCATTTGAAATGTAAATAAAGAAAATATCTAATGAAAGAAAGAAAGAAAGAAAGAAAGAAAGAAAGAAAGAAAGAAAGAAAGAAAGAAAGGAAAAGAGAAGAGAAGAGAAGAGAAGAGAAGAGAATAGAAGAGAAGAGAAGAGAATCAGCAGAGAAAGGGCAGTAAAAGTCTGCCGCCTCACATATGGTGAGGAGAAAGGCAGGGAAGGAGAGAGGGGTTTGGGAGAAAAAGAGGAAGAGGAGAGGAGGGGAAAGAGGTGATAAAAGAAAAGGAGGAGAGGAGACAGACAGGAAGAGGAGGAGAAAATGGGATGTAGAAGGGAAAAGTGGTGGAGGACCAGGGAGAAAAAGAGGAAGAGGAGGACTCAAACTTAAGTGACCAATATCCAGGGACCGGTGAAGGGCAATATGAGAGTTAATCTCCTTATCACAGTATGTTTCAACATATGAATGATTAGGCTTTTTCATGCAAATTTAACAAATGGAAAATTGAATATTGCTTTATGTCCAATATAATATTATCGCAGTGCTAATGCTCCTTTCCTGTAACCACTTGCAGGTGTTTATTGGTCTGCGATAAGTTTTGGAAGTCAGTTCCCTTAGAATTCATTTAATACTAACTGGACTTTAGCTGATAGATCAATGCCTGTTGCTTTAAAATACTTAGTAAATATAAGTATTAGATAACTTACATATAACTTTAAAAATCATTTAATGTCATAACGTATAAGGTAGACCATTGTCCTTAAGATTTATATTTTGTCTAAATATCTCAGTATATAGGACTATGGCAGTACTTTTATATTACTCTGACAGTGTTGTGTTGAACAAATGATTTTAAGTTTTTCAGTTGGCACATTTGCATTGGAAAAAGTAAACCATGGATTTACTGCTGAGAGAAATTCTCTGTTATTATAAAGCAAAGAACGTTACTTGAAATCCTGTGTCCATAAAGGAAGATGCCTGAAGAGGATTCAATAGAGAAGAACAAACATTCTGCACAATGAAATTCTGCTAACATGTTACTTCCACAACTTTCTAGCACCTCCTAATGAGACTCCCAGTGAACTTTTATCTGGGCCCATCTTTGATCAGATCTGAGCAAGGCAGCATTAGCACCTGATTGTGTTTACCACAGAGTTTAATAACAAAAATTAAACATAAAAATGTGCATTAAAAAGGAGATTTAATCGCATGACCTCATCATCATATCAGTACTTCCATGATACTATATGGAAACGAATTAGCTTAGAAAAAGGAATAATTTTCATAAAAAGTTTGATGTCTGCATTAAGTAATACTATCACGAATTCTCTAGCATGGCAAGTAGGAGATGGAATATTTATCAACTGAAGCATAAACAGTGTTATTCGTGGAAATACACTGATGAACTTGATAAAGCAGATCATGTTGTCATATATGCTCCTTAAGTATAACAGTACCATAATTTCTCCCTGAACTCATCCTAACATTTTTTTTTGACTGAACAAAAATGAGAGGTTATTACTTCATTTAGTCCTTGGTCCAAATTTCCCTCCTGTACATTTGTATTAAACAGAACAAATCATTTTTGCACTGCAAACTGATATCCCATTGAAACCCAATAAAATAATCACATACCTTATTCTTTCTCTTTCGCCGAAACCTCAGCAGCTCTTTGTGTTGCCTTGAGACGAAATTCACGGCTGCGTACTCCAGAAGTGCTGAGAAGACAAAAAGGAGGCACACCGCCATCCAAATGTCAATCGCCTTGACATAGGACACCTGGTCAGGACAGGGACACAGAGCAAGAGAATTGGCTTCCATAGCTACTGCCTTTAACAACAGCATTGTTATCTTCTGATTCTCAATATAAAGTATAGATCAGTTAGAAAAAAAATAAATGAAAAATGGATTTATTAAGAATTTCCAAGGTAAGATGTTTTTACAAACTTATAGATTAGTCATAGTTGTAGTATATTTTGTTATCATTTTCAAGTTAGGCATTAACTTAAATACAAGAAAAGAAGAAAGATGAAATATTCTATATCTGAAACTTTATTAAGGGAATACAACTAGCAAAGGAGTCAAGTTATTTTTTATTTGTAGACAATTCGGTTTTATGAATAAAGGGCTCCAAAAACTTTACCAGAAAAACACCTACAACTGATAGTTTCAGCAAAGTATCAAGATACCAAATTAACATGCAAAAATAGCAGCTTTCCTAAATAGTGATAAACAGGATGAGAAAAAAAGTCAAGGAAGATTACTTTTTGCAATAACCTCAAAAACTATCATGGGGTAACTCTAACCAAGCAAGTGAATGTGTAATATTCACTTGGAAATGGAACTATTTTCCATGTTCATAGAGCAGTAGTTTAATATTGTAAAAATGCCTGCCCTACCAAGGGCAAACTACAGATTCAACACAATATCCATCAAAATTCCAACACAATTCTCTACAGCAATTTATAACATCAAAACCTTTAACTTCACATACAAATAAACAAAGGAAGAGACAAAAACAAGTAGAGCTAAAATAATCCTGAAAAATATCAAAGAACTGCAGGAGGTATCACTCCTTCAGATTTCAGGTTGTATTTCAGATTTCAGGATACCTGATTTTTACAAAGAAGCTAAAAATACATGCTGGAGTTAAGTCACCATCTCCAACAAATGGTGCTGTTCAATTTTGATATCAGTATGTAAAATAATAAAGGTAGATCCTATTTATCACCCTGAATAAACACAACTGGAAATGGATCAAAGAACCTAATGTAAGATCAGGTACCCCAATTCTGAAACATTATTAATACTTGAAGTCAAACGGAAATACACACACACACACACACACACACACACACACACACACATACACACACACACACACACACACATATATATCCCATGTGTGTGTGTGAGTGTGTGCATGTGTGTGTGTATAAGTTTAAAGTATTTACTATAGTTTCAGTATATCATTTTACTTTGCAATGATTTTATTTTATAACTAATTCAGCTAAAATAATTTTATTTGTTCTCTATTTCTAAAAGTTTACAAGCATCAAGATATAGTAAATAGAATCCCCTATTTCCTAAGCTGACAATCTGACTACATTTATCAAGATATGTATATGCATGTATATATATGTATGTACAACTATAAATATGTATGTATATACACACATATATGTGTATGGCATATAAAAGAATGTATATATATCTGTATATATACAAGTATACATATATACATACATATGGTTCAAATTATGTCTGTGTTTCCTCACTACTGGACTGAAAACCCATGGCTATAACTCAACACTATTAGCAATTAGATATTTAAGGCAATCTCTGTCTAGTCCTAATATCCCAACACATTCTATGAATTGTTCTAATAATCACATTTAAAAATTTAAAATATGCATTTTTCTTCCAACCCAAGATTTATAAGCTTGTTGCCCCTTAGCTGCAGGTCTCATTAGCATTCATTCTGGAACATTTGCTCTATATTTCCTTGTTTTTGGTGATACCAATTGCTGTAATGAGTCAAGATTTGCTATTTTACAGAGTGCTTTCTTTAAACTTTCCTTGTTTTTATTTTTTTGTTAGTAATGTCTTGCCAACGTTTCACATCTACTATACATTGTGGGTTATCACAGTGGTGTGTTATCTCAAAGTGATGAATGTGTATTGATAAATTGGTTATAGATAGGTCTTCTAGTTTTCTGCATTTTAAAAGGTACTGATTTCCTCCTGAGTATAATGTTCTGAAATTATTTTGATTTAGCTCAGTTTTAGAACATGTATTGAGTATACAGAGAACCCTGGGTTTTATCCTTAGCACCAACCTCCCAAGATTTATTCTAAATTTTTACAAGGTAGATGTTAACATTCATGATTTTCTTTGACCTGATCTAATATCATCATATCTGTATTTTGAGTCAATACCCTATTATCTACATTTGTTATGTATGTATGTATATATGTATGTCTGTATGTATGTATGTATGTATTTATATATGTATGTATGTATATTAGTGAGACTCATACTCTGAGGAAGTTCCTAATTGTAGTACATTAAAGTTATGCTTCATTTTGAGGCTCACAATATTCCTTTATTTTTGACAAGTTTCCATCTTTGTTTTATCACTTACATTTTTAGTGACATAAGAGGCTTAACATTTATTGTGTATGTTTTCTTTTCCCATCTTTAAGTCATTCCTTTTCTAGGGTATAATTCTTTTTATATTTTAATATTTATTTTTATTGTTTTTATGTCTCTCTCTCTCCCTCAGTCCCTCCACCTCTGTGTGTGCGTCTCTCTCTCTCTCTCTCTCTCTCTCTCTCTCTCTCTCTCTCTGCACTGTGTGTTTGTGTGTGGTTGTAAGTGTGGGTGTAAAGGTACCTGAGGTGGTCAGTGACATTGGCTGCACCTACTCTGCAGTAACATGTGACTGTGAGCTGTCTGAGGTATGATAGGAATCAAACTCTCATCCTCTGTAAGAGCAGACTGTGCCCTTAAACACTGGCCCACCTCTGCATTCTGTACAGAATAATTCTTTAGTAAAAGGTGTCTTGTAGGAATGAAGGTCAGAGTGCAGCTATATTGAATACTGAACTTCACAACAAACGCTTGTTTTATGCTCATACCACATACTATTATGATCGACTTGAGTCTCTTTTTTAAAAAGAAATTTGACAAAGCTAGGAATCTCTGTTATATCTATCTATCTATCTATCTATCTATCTATCTATCTATCTATCATCTATCTAGTTATTTACCTTGTATCTATAAGTCCATCCATCTATCCAACCATTCAACTTGAATACAGGTTAATATCTCTGATTCTATTTTAACATCTTTGGGTTTGTTCCTCCTTTACCATTTTTTATGCCAACCCAATCTGCTGTAAACCACCTCAGCCTGAGCTGTCTTGGAACCATCTGTCACCTGTTCCAAACCATATTCCTTTACTATTCTCCATTGTCTCTAGCAGACTGGCTTCATCCAGTCTCTAGGATACTAATGGCCCTCAAGGACGAATCCCACAGGCCTTGAATTTTCCTGATGAAAAGGTCTGTAAGGGCTTAAGGTTCCTCAGAACTGGTGTTGCAAATGATTGTACAATGTCATGTGGGTGCTGAGTAATGAATCTGGGTCCTCTGAGAGAGCAGCAAGAACTGCAAAGTCAAGTTGTTAGTCTCTCAGTGAATATTTTTATGGACTAATCTAACTGTGCTGCCTTCAAGTAAAGCTTAGTATTTTCTCATAATGAATTTAAAGTCTTGAATCTGTCAGAGGGCACATAAAATCCTTTGTTTTTTAGGCTCTATCTTACATCTCTTGTTTTTACTATTTTCATGCAATATTTATTAAATATCAGTGGGTCAACACCAAGTTCTATTTTTTTGTGTTACAGAAATAGAGATGATTAATGGAGCCTATGTTGCAGCTATTAAGCAAGGAATTAAGGGATATAAAAAAAAACCTATGGAAGGATTAAGATAAGAAGAGAACTCCTAAAGAGAAAATATAGAATAATGGAAACATGACTAGGCAAAGGAAACGATACTCAATAGGGAACCCTCTGCGGATGCATTAATTACTGGCATTTGCCATTTGCTTATTTACTATATTCTAGCTTCCATTTCTTCCTTTGAATTTTGGAGACTTGAAGCAGTCAACAAGCCCCTTCCTGTCTTAGAAGCTTTTGTCTGCTCTTTAGCTTTGTCTGGAGTTTGAGTTAATCCTGTTTGTACTTCCGATGTCAGCATGAGCTACTTTCTCAGGAAATCTTTTTCTGAAGTTCATAACAGAATAGCTCCTCATACTACCTTCGTCAGTCTTTTACAGAACCAGAGACAAAGCTCCTCATTTTTAGAAATGGCATTGAGGCACAGTAAAATACCTGTATAAAATCATAGAGCTACCAAATTGCAAAGGTAAGATTTCAATATAATTAATGTACTTTATTTACCACCCTTTTAGACTAATTAAGCTATCATTATCAAGAATATTGTAAGGTAGAATTCATTTTGTCATAAGCTGCCATCCTTAATCTTCTCCTAAAAGTTAAAAGTCAAAGGTCATCCATATTTGTTTGCTTTGATCTTAAGCACAGACCATACCCTCTTTACCTGCCTGTGAGAAAGGAGACACGTTAAATGTATTTAGTAAAGAAAGACAACATGTATTTAAATCAGGAGAAACAAAACTGTTAAAATCAGAGAAACATTTTATTCTTCAAAATAAAGTCTTCCTGATTATATAAAATATAACAAGTTTTTTGATCTACCCATGATCTAGAAGATCATTGTCTGCTAAATTCATATTTAATCTTAGGCAAGTATTGTCAGCTTTATAACTTAAGTATCCAGAGCCATGTTCCTTTAAGCCTGGTTTAAAACAAACAAACAAACAAACAAACAAACAAAAAACAAAAACAAAAAAGACAAATTTATGGTCATTCAAGTTCATTCAGAAACTAAGTTTATGGTCAATGTACAGCAAAAAAGTGTCACTGGAGGATTTAGCTATAAAATACATATTTATATTGCCAGTTCCCCTATCCCAAGACTGATGGACAAATGCAGAAAAGGAGCCCGAGAGATTGTAAGAGCCACAGGCTTGAGGACCAGAATTGTACTATTTCCTGGTCATGTTAGAACCACAGCACCCAATAACACATAACAACTGTGGTTGCTTGTGTAAAATCAAGCCAGTCAGCGTTTCAGTGTGGAGAGGTTTGATTCATGAACCACCACCCAAACTGTGGCACTATGAATAGTTGACAATTTATGGGGAAGAGAGAGTCAGTTTTAAATAAATTGATGGTTACTCCTAGGTTGATGTCGTCAAGTGAATGGTCCCACAACTAAGAGTATGTGGGCAGCCCAAATTGGACTCAATGAATTATCAGGAAAAAATAGGCATGAAAACTATTTCTTCTACTCCTATCTATATTTAGTTGGCTATAGTCTTTTGTGAGGGTTGAAGACCTTGCAAGAAAAGGTTTGGAGAAAGGAATGGGAATGGAGACCTGTGAAGAAAAGGGGCCTGAGGAAATGATGGGGTTATACCATAATTTCAAAAGTTAAAGGATTAAAAAATAGAGAAAAGGCTGGTACAAAGTTGGATGGCATAGAGAGATGGTGATGGATGTGGGAGCAGTTAAATCAATGAATGAGGCAGTGAACTTGATCAAAGTATACTGTATAACACTCTCAAATGATTTATAAAGTCATTTTAAACATTTATATGTTCTGTAGACTTACGTTTATATTTCAAAAATACTGTGAGTCTATTATATTGCTTAATGTCATCATTAGAAAATTGAGCAAATTTATATAAAAAATAAGATAAAAAACATATGTGAATAAATTTTGTTATTACTGATGAATTTCAATATTATAGACTGAGCCAAGTCACCTTGGTCTTGGGAAGAGTTCATATTTAGAGAGCCTGCCTAGGTACAAAATTCTCTGTTTCCCACTTTAAAATATAATATAATGGAAGTTGGCTTGATGAGATTCCCCATATGAAACTATATAATTAATGGACAACATCAAAGTCTTACTGGCTTGAAATAACATGTGCCATGTCTACTTTTGTTGAAATGTAGTGTGCTGTCATGGTAATTCTGTCTTGCGACACAGTGGTAGAGGAAATGCAGGACACTGAGGTTGTCAATTGGGTGATTAATGGGACAGGCTCGAGGGAGCGTAGGTCATTTTGGTTAAAGTTCAGCAACCAGAAGTATTCTGCGTCAGCCTCATCTTAGAACAAAGCAAAACAAAAACTGCCAAGTTTCTCAGGTACCTGGAAGAGGAAACTCAGAGGGAGTGACACAGAGACAGGTATTTTCTACTTTTTATTCTAAAACCAATTCAAGAATCCCCACTAGCTCAGAAGTTAAGATATTTTGAACAGTATAAGATAATATTATAAGAGAAGCATCACCGAAGAGCCAAACACACAGTCTTCCAGGAGAAGGTATGACATATGGTGGCAGTAAGTTTGTGGGTGTGATTGTGTGCATGTGTGTGTGCACACAATGTAACTATGTTTTCTATAGCCACACTGCCGAGTAACCATAGTAGGTCAGTAGTAAGGAATGAAAATCCCCAGGGTCACAGCACTGCCGCCACAGAGCACATCTTGATATAAGGAACACAATTTTCTGGAGACAGAGAAAAAGGCAGAAAGGTTACAAGCTATTCCACCCATGAATTGACTTTGAGCCATGTACTCTCAAAAATCAGAGAGAGAAAATATAAAAGAAGAATAAGAGAAGGAGAGAACGAGAGTGAGAAAAAGGGAAAGAGGAAAGGAGACAGAGGGAGAGAAAGAATAATGTGCTTCTAATCCTAGAATGCACCTGATCACTTTGCAAGCACATTCAACCCTGTTCCAGTTGATCACTCATTTGTGGATTTAGTCCTGTAATCATTTACTCCCTCGCTGACCACAAGTGATAGATTGTATCTATCCTTATACCTTTAATCCTAGCACGCAGTGGGCAAAGACAGACAGACTGACCTCTGAGTTTGAGGCCAGCCTGGTCTACAAGGTGAGTTGCAGGACAGTCAGGGCTACACAGGGAAGCCCTGTCTTGAAACAAACAAACAAACAAACAAACAAACAAACATCAGCTAAAGCAGAACCCAGCCTAAGTCTCACAAACCTCATGAAAAAACATCTGTAAGGCAAATTTCCACAGTTCATTTAAGAGGGATTGTTTTGTCAATTTTTCTCATCTAAATTTGCTTACATATTACAGAACATTGCAGTGTATGCCTTTGGGTAAGGTAATTTGTTCTTCCTATAATGGCAATCTGTCTTGGGAGATTTCCCCAGTTTCAGAAATGTCAAGTGAACAATGATGGATATGTTTGACTGTTGAATAAGCAAGTGGCTCAGACACACAGACAAATGTGTTCCCCAAAACTTGCTGGAAATCTGTGCACTGCATTGTTTGCTTGGGTTTTTATTTCTGACCTCTGTGAATTTTACTTCTTTTGCTTATTCACCAGGATGCAAGATCCTGCATAAACATTTACATTTTGTTTTATAACAGAACTATCATTCTGAAATGCATCTGAATGTTATCTAAGTTCAGGGATAAAGTAATTACAAGAAAGAATAAGTGGTGCTTTAAGGTCGCCCACTAAAGCAAATGGAGTTGGTATTGAAATCACAAAAGGAGAGCACTAGGCAGGGATGACAGTGAGCAATAGATAGAGCTTTGACATGCTGGGAGTTTTAACTCATTTCCCTGGAGGGTGACTCCCAGCAGCTTCACTGATGCCCTACTCATTCGGACTATACACAGACCTATAGTAAATCCACTCTGATCCTAGGTGGCATTCGTCACATGTATAAAGATTTTCACTTTAAGAGATAAAATACAGCAGAGAAGCCTGCCATCCTTGTTTTCTAGCGAGATGGGACATCCTTCCAGATGCCTAAAGAAAGGGCAAATAGGGAAAGAACAAAGGATCTCAAAGATCACAGTTACCTCTGAGTCCAGATTCAGGTGCCCAAGCTTTACCTTTCATCTATAGCTTGTGACTAATGCTTTTAAATATTTACATGAAAAGGTAAAATAAATCTAGATGTCGCCAGAGATGTTTCTTGGGAGGATGCCATTAGACTTCCTGGCATGCATAATATAACTCTTGACCTATTCATTTGAAGTGAAATTAAGCATGTGACTTCTTGCTCTGGTCTTTACATGCTGGAGATTTTGCACTCTGTAGCTGCCTGCTTATTACGATCATCTTTCATTCTAATTCCTTCTATTCAGGTGTCTAAGAGCATTATTTATGACTTCAACTAGAATCATGGAGGCAGATTTCGCCTGTAAGGGCCCTTTCTTTAAGCACTGATTTTTTGAAGCAAGGTATTTCTTTCAACAGAGGTTTAATTGTACATGTATCTTTTATCAGTTAGAAAGCTCATATATATGTTTCTGAGATACCCCCATACATATATATGTGTATGTACACGTATATGTACATGTATATGCGTGTGAGAGAGATTTTTTAGATAAAATAGTCTTAAAATTACATATGACGTTTTTGCTTTTTAAATTTAGTTTTACCATGAATTTATGGTATAGTGCTGTTATGTGAATGTAAATTTGAGAATTCTCTCTTATCCTTAAAAATATATACATATGTGAATATGCAGTATGTATGTGATAGCAATCCATAAAAGAAGTCCATGAATTTGAAAGAGAGTAGGAAGCAGGGTTGTATTGATGGGATTGCAGGGAGAAAAGGGAAGTGGGAAAGGCTGCATTTTATAATCTCAAAAATACAAATAAATGAATTGAAAAATTATAAGACAGGTCTGTCTATATGTCAAGTAAAGAGAAAATGTTTATTAATTATATTTTTAGATGTATTACGATTTATGAAGCCTAGTAAATGTAGCAAGATAAAAGGACAACCACAAATACCCACCAATTCATCTTCTTATAGGACCTATAGAAAGTGTAGACGTCATATTCACAAGATATTCTTATACTAGTAATAAAACTTTTTACCTTAGTATGCATTGTATAATATGCATTTAATGAGAAAGTTTTGCGTACGTCTTGCTTTCATTTTCTGTGTGTTTTTCTTTGCTTTCTTTTCCTAAAATAAGCATCTACGGAATATTAATATTATTAAAGTAAAAAAAAAAACCTTAAATAATTAATTTAGTATACTGGTCTCATTCAAATGAAAATTTAATTTAGGAGATTATATCACAATAATAAAGCCAAAATAAACTTATGTATGTCACATTTTTTTCCAAACTTGATTGAAGTAATATCAATTAACTATATGTTGAGTTTAAATAGTAAGGAAAAATCCCTGCTGGAGTAGCTTTCCAGTATTATAAGAATAAGAAACCCTGAATATAGTTTGCTCCTCTCATTTTATTGCTACATGTTAGGAACATAACATGAATGTCCTTAGGTCCATAGGTCTCCAGAGAAACCAGGAATGCTAAGCACAGGGGATTGTCTTTCCAATGGATGAGAAAGCTGAGCATTGGAGATGATTAACAGCCTGGTGAACTGTGTCATCTCTTGGGCTAGGCCATATCAAGCTCATATAACTAGGACCAAAGGTGGCTTGGCTGATAGCCAAAATGACATGTGTGCTATCTACATGATCAAGACCAGGCCAGAGCCTGAGGCCCTTAAGCTAGCATAGGTAGCCTGTCTCTGGAATCTATTTTCTTGGGAAAAAAATGACATGTACCCTTAGTTGAGTTTCAATGAAATTACGCATCTTATGCACCAGGGATTGTATTACAATGGGAAACATTTTTCTTCAAAATTGTACTGGGCTTAAATTCATTGGGAATGAAGCACTTGGCACTAACTCCATGAAGTCTGCTCCAGGTTGACAAAGTCAGTCTGCTTCTGGGTTTTCATTCATTTCTCTTCCCGTGGTTTTCTTCCCTAGATATCACCTGCAAGGGCTCCTTCAGGACCAGATCTATAATTTACTGTTTAAATTCACAGAGTACTTTTTTCTTTAGATCATTAAGAGTATGTGTTTCCTACGTTATTAAAATAGAACAATAAGTATAACTCCTTCTGTTTTTGTTGGGGTTTTTTTTTTTGGCTTTATTCTTTTAGTTTAAACAACCCTAAATGCCAATATAATCTAAGCACTAAATATACATATATTGATTCAATCTCATTTTATATTTTACTTATTTTTATACTTTCCAATATCCACTGTTTTCCTTCTGTCATATTGGAGATAAATGTAAACTTTATATTCAGTTTTGCTATTTTTTTTTTTTTTGGTGGTACTCCAGAGAGTAAACAGAGAAGTAGTAGTAAAGTATAATCCAACCAGAGTTTCAAGCTACAACATAAAGATGAAAATGCTTTTTAAAACAAAATATTGAGTAAACAATTTAAAAGCTTTTGTTGTTTAAATGTGCATGTAATACCCAATGGACACACATATGCAGCCTTAGATTCTGAGGATGGGAATGCGTAAGTAAAGCTTTGTTCTCTCCTCACTACACTTCTGGTGGGTTTCAGGGTCAGATTGAACAATGAGAAAAAGAACTGAAACCCTGGGCTCAAGCTACTGTCCCTCAACCCTTAAACACTCTTTAGTCTTGAATTTACAATCTGTGCTGCTAGTGCCTTCTGGGCCTCTGTGGCAAGGTTAATTATTTAGACTTTTTAGTGTTCTTCTATGGTTAGAAGCTTTTTGTAAATAAGATAGCTGGAGTGGTAGGGATTGTAAGGGAGAAATCTAAACAGAATCAATCTCTCTATCTCTCTCTTTCTCTCTCTGTCTCTCTCTGTCTCTCTTTGTCTCTCTCTCTCTCTCTTCCCATCCCTTCTCACCCTTCAAGCCATTTTTCCAAAATATATATGAATGAACTACAGTGTAGTTAAAGAAAAGATACAATGTTTTAGCATAGAACATTATTTTCTTGAAATCATTTCTTTCCTTACTTTGGCTAAGTTTCCTTGAGCATTGATTTTGGATTTGGCTATGGAAGAGAAATGGATTATATGTCTACCCACATTGAACAAACATACACTGTGTGTGTGTGTGTGTGTGTGTGTGTGTGTGTGTGTGTGTGTGTACCTGCTTGCTTTCTAGTTTCTGTATACTCCCAAGTGGAGGGCATGGGGCATTTGGCTGGTAACCATAGTTACTATATGATGAGACAACCAAACCACTTTACAGTCTAAACCCAAGACCACTTTCTTTTAGCCAAACACAGGCAAGTCCGGACCAGACAAAGGTAATTCAAAATCTCATGTGCAAGACAAAAATTATCACAAGACTCTTTAGCTTTTGGTGTTATTTATTTATATAGAATTGCTACAATGAAATAAAACTGATTCAACCCTTGAGCCAAAACTCTCATTATTATGTTCTTAGAGTTTAGGTGGGCTTTTGATCTAGATGTCTTCCTCTTGCTGAGGTTGCACTGTGGTGGATACAGATGCATGGTAGACTTTTGATCTAGATGTCTTCCTCTTGCTGAGGTTGCACTGTGGTGGATACAGATGCATGGTAGAAAACTACCTATTACCCACCATTAGTCTTTAGAATATAGAAGATATTAGTTGGTAGTATTTGAACTAGATAGTAAATTAAAATGTTGATGAGTACCAACTCTTCTTCCACTAATGATTCAAACATATTCCTCTTAAGGATGACTGGTTTTCCATATTTAAAAAAAAAAAAACTGATGACACACTGTTGGGATTTGAATTTGAGAGAAAGTCTTTGAGTAAATGAGTTTTGCCTTTAAGCAAGTGGATCTATTTTTTACATGGCTTGAGTTGGACCAAGGGAGAAATGAGAATGGAATCTTTGAATGCCTCCCCCCCCCTCTCATTTTCCCAACTCCTATTTCTGGGCACTTATCCATTCTTGAAAAAAAAATCATGTCTTGTCTATTTTCCTGTCCCCTTTTCACTCATGAAATCAGAGTCCTAGATTTCCTGCTCAGAAGGTCCTGGAGCTCTTGGGCTTTGGCAGTTCCATGTGTCAGACTCATGAGGGTCTCAACGTGGAAAAAGAACCTATACTCATCCTCTCCTTCATCCTGTGTTGGAAATGACCTGCCTGGCACACACCTGGATACCACGCTTGACTTCTGCCTTTCCTTGGCTCTGCAATGTGCCATTCATAAACACACCCTTTTTCACTTCTAAAACTCTCAAACCTAGTTACTACCTTTACCTCTGCTGCTACGGAATAGAGTTCCCATCCCTGCTTTCTCAAACATGTACAGAGTCATAATGATCACTCATCTTAAATATTTCTTCAGGTTGTCCTACTAAGTGCTAATTATTACAAAGAACTGTAATACAGCTTGATCCCATAATCATTACTACTTTTGTTCTTCTCATTTACAATAAATCCCACAGTGTGGAGAAACACTTATCAACATAAACTGTCATGAAGCATTGCTGTCAATAGATTGCACATGCCACCATTTGATGTAGGTATTGTTGAAATGAAATTAGTTCAGAATGGACACAGGTGTCTTTGGGCTTTGGGATATGATATACTTGACTTAGCACGACACTGAACAAGGTAAATCAACTGATAATATAAGAGAAGAATCTTAGGGAATGACCTAAATATATTCTAAGATTCTTTCTTCTGAGTCTTTAGTAATTTCCAAACTTCTTTTATTCTGCTGGGGATGTACTAGTGTACAGCTGATATAAAACACTAAAAAAATTATTACAAATTAATGATTTATTTTTTCCTGGTATTTAATAATCCAGTGTTGTTATAATTCCTGAAGTGAATTTGTTTTCTACTTCCTGGAATGTAACAGTGGTTATAGGTCGATGGTCAATGTCACACTCCAAAGGGTAATGTTTGCAAGCTCTTTGAGACTACAAATAGCAGAGAGGAATCTGTACTTTTAGATGACAGTTTCTAAATACACAGGTGAGCTCTCAAAATCTGCTTCCCTGGACCTCAAGCAAAGAAGCCCCTCCTCTCATCAGAATTCTAATTTCCAAGAGCTATTCTGTTCTTTTGAATACTCTGTTCTAGTATGTTAATGACTAATATTTATAATGGATGCTCTGAGTTGGCTCCTCCGAATTCTAGTATGTCTAGCTAAATATTTTAAGTCTCTTGTTATTTACTTATAAAATGTCCGAGATAATATGTGTTGTCTTATATCAGACCTGCTTTTGAAGTCTTTCTATAGGTGAAAATTAAATTTCTTGTGGGACATTGTCTCTGTTAAAAGAATGAGTCATATAATATAAATGCATGTGCATATAATATAATTGAACTCATAATTGAAAATTTCTTCCTTCATTGAAATCCTGATGAAAACAATGCTTTTAAACAATCTTTATTTGTTTATAGATGAGAAACTGTCCCAGACCGACCTTTTTATTTTGCTTAAACTCATATCTACATTTTGCCATCTTAGTTTGACTTTTTAAGTTTCTTCTTCTTCTTTTTTTTTTTTTTCACACCTTTCAAGTCTCCCATTCTGGGCCTTAAATTTTTCTCTTCTCTGCCTCATAAAACCAATTAATTTATAAAATATAGCATATCCCATTTGTTTTTCTCGCTGATAACATATGGTTCAAACAAGTTTTCATTTCCAGATAGATCAGGAATAAGATAGAAATGAGTAAATTTCCTTCCGATTTGACCATGAACTTTCTACTATCTCCAAGACTCCCTAGGGCATTCATGCACAAATTCATAAGCACTGAGTATCACACTCAACAAAAAAGAATGTTTAAAATTTTTACATGGGGGATATGTTATAAATACAAATTGATTTGGACTATTGAAAGGATATAATTTAATGTTAATAAAGGAAGACATTATTTTAAAAGACAATAATTACTTTTTACTGAGAAAACTGAACTTTATTGAACATCAAATTCTTTCTGTGCTCTGTAACATTTGCAATGATAAACTATCTTTTAACCAAATTTTATTTACTCATATATTTTTATTTTTATTAAACAAGAATTCATTTATAGAAACCACTAAGGGTGTGCATTTATAATTTATGTTAAATAGCAGGTGCAGCATTAAACATTCTTGAGAAGACAATAATACTTTATTATATTGAAGTTCATTTAAAAAATATTATGTTATTGTTGGAAATTTTATATGTTTTCTTTAGATAATAGATATTTCTTATAAATATTCTGTTTCTGTCTTTCTAAGTAGAAAAACAAAACCTCTTATATTTCAGTATATTTTATTAAGAGAGTTATTGAAGCTTTCACAGACGTTATATAGTAAATAGTTTAATTCTGGATGGCTAGAATGTATCCAAATTATTAAATGAGGTAAGCACTCTTGCCTATTGACCTACAACTGCCAAAAGCCAGAAGACCAGGGCATAGCATAATGGAAACCAGGCTTTAGTACCATGGAAATATGATACAGCTCTTAAAAGGGAGTAATTACTATAATATTTTCCTGGAAGTAATTTTAGTAATTGATTACAAACACATACTTCCATCAGTATTTTAGTTTATGTTTTAAGCATCTATTAAGAAAATACTGTGTAAAGGTTATCTCTGTGTATATATGTGCACACATCTATGCATTATACCAGCACTTAAAAGTACCATGTAGATCAATTTAAATGTTTCTCTTTTAGGCATTTAAATATATAGATACAAAAATTCCATGGTTCCTATAATGACTCCTAATATTTAAGTAAAAAAAAACACCACTACACTACATACTATGTAAGTAGCAGGCATTATTGATTTATAGAATATTTCCTTCATCTATCACTTCATTTTGCAATGTTTGGTACTTAAGAATAATCAGAAATGAATAGTAACTATATGAATGAATTTTGACCAATCTGACAACAGCATTTAATGTATGCATCCAATGCATGTCCCCCCAGGACACTTACCTTTGGTAAGGAGGCCCGGGATCCAGAACTCTGTGTGGTCATAGTAAGTACAGTGGTGATGCCCAAAGCTACCCTAGCTGGGGCTGCATCCATGTTAATCCAGAATGAGACCCAAGATAGAATAACAATCAGGAGACTGGGAATGTACATCTGGATCAAGTAGTAGCCCATCTGCCGCTCAAGATGGAATCGCACTTCTATGCATGTAAACTTTCCTAATTGTTTATAAAATAAATGCAACAATTAAATAAAAGTCAGATATTGTTATGATATCAAATTCAGTTTAGTTTTTTTTTTTTTTTAAATCTGTGCATCTAGAAACAATGTGCCAAGGGAATGGACTCTTCTGAAATAATATGTAATCTTATTTTCATGTTCAAATGGCTTTTCATACGTGTTTTTTGACACGTGTTTTCATGTAGACAGAACAAAACATGTTTATTGTGTCAAGGCTACCTATACTGTGTTTCTCTGGAACTTCCAAATGATTATTTGTTCAGGTGCAATTTTTTCAAAAACCTTTGTATTTTCTTTAAGTATTATAGGAGAAGCAAGTGAAGATGAGCAGTTTAATAAATAATACTATAAAACTAAATATGTATCATTTTGCCTTAATAAATTTTAAGATAATTTTGAAACATAGGGAAAAACAAATATGTTACATCCACTGTTGAAATATATGTCTTTGCGCCTCTGTTTCTGCAAATAGAGGTTATGAATATTTATGTCAACATTGCTATTTCTACTCCATGGGTTCTAATTATATTCATTTATCTTCACTGTTTTGCTCTCCATCCCTCAAAGAAACAGTTTTCTAAGTAATTGGATCCTTGGTTTTGTTATGTATTATTTTAAATAGAATGATGTCACAGATCTAATATTCTCTTTAAGTATCCTCATCGGATATGACCACTGGAGAAAGATCTCAAAGAGCATGACTAGAAAACCTGCTGGTGTATGGCAAAGACACTTTCCACTGCAGACTCCTATTCACAGAACAAGCTCTTAAAGGATAGCAGACAGAGGCAAGTGCACAGCCTGTGGAGGAAAATAGAAGATAGAGCAGAACTTTAAGGCCTCAACAGTCGCTTGCAAGCTCTGGGGACAGAGGAGTTTTTAATATATAGCAACCAGAACCATACACAAGCCATACATGAGCCTTCTCTCAACTCATCAGTGAAATGATTCAAGGTTCTTACAATATCTAAAATATTTATATTTTAAAGCAATATTAAATATAGAAATATAAATTTTCATTATAAAAAATGAAATAGAGCAAGATTAAAGTAGTTTTATTATATCAATACTAGTATATTAAGTAATCTCATGAAAAACTTAGACTTTTTTTTTAACCATTTGGGTACATTCTCATGTTTCATGTGATTCTCAAGAAAAATAACAAGGTTTAATTATGTATTTAAAGCCATTTTTTTTTTTTTGTTTTTCCAGACAGGGTTTCTCTGTATAGCCCTGGCTGTCCTGGAACTCACTTTGTAGAATAGGCTGGCCTCGAACTCAGAAATCCGTCTGCATCTGCCTCCCAAGTGCTGGGATTAAAGGCGTGTACCACCACGCCTGGCTTAAAGCCATTTTAAAAATATAACTAAGATGGAAAATGAAGTCATACAGTATGCAAATATTATGGCTGTACATAAATGCACATATAAATATGTATGTATGTATGTATACTAATTGTATGGTTGTGCACATGTACATTTTTTATGTGATTGTAAAGAGAAAACTTAAACTTGGACCCAAGCGATGGAGGGAACCTCTTATGCATACATATCAAGATGAGCATAGCAAACAAAGTCAGAAAGGCAGAAAGGTTTTAGATAAAAAAATGTATTACATAGTCCTGAAGTAGCTTTTAGATTTGTGCAATTTAGTATATATATATATATATATATATATATATATATATATATATATATATATATATGTAATTTTTCTTACTGAGTAGATCTTACTGTCACTGACCTGAGGATGTGATATTTAATCCAGGTTAATTCCACACTCATAGAGATCATCTTGCCTTTGCTTACCAAGTGTTGGTATTAAAGCATGTCCCTCCACACCTAGATATGTAATTAATATGTACTTGAAAGAATATTAGCTTCAATAATTTTATTTCCTTGCAATGCCAGGCATTTACAAATATGGATTTGTGTGTGTGTGTGTGTGTGTGTGTGTGTGTGTGTGTGTGTGTCTGTATGTGTGTATGTGTGTTATTTTTTTCTTTCATATGCAGAGGGAATTATGTGGCATATGAGCCTACACTGGAAAACAACTAAAATCGGAATCTTGATTGTTGGGGGATAACATAATACAAGGCTTAATATATGAGACAAATTAATCACATATGTGAATAGAGACATTACCAGATGTTTCTGTAAGGTTTTCAGCCTTGGTACTTCGGACATACTTTCATCTTTTGTATTAAAGAAATGTTAGACAACTAGGTATTCTAGAAAATTACTACCAAAGTAATTGCTTGAAGTAATCATTCACAAATATGAGCTGTAATATCAAGGTATGCAAATGTACTTTCTGCTAAAATGGGTCTCCTGCCACTATATTATCAAAATTCTCCCTGAAATGATGTCTAGAGTCAGCTATTGTTCTGTGATGAATGTGTCTAAAATTCACATCCTTGGGAAAAATCTGTGAATTTCACTTTATTTAGAAATCAGTGTTTGACATGAAGACACAATCAAGTTAAAATTTATTCCAAAATCATTGTTGTCCTTATAGAATGAGGGATATTTGGCTACAGAGATAGATGCATGCAGAGGTCAACATATGATATAAGGACAGAAACTAAAGTGATGTAACTGTAAGTAAAAAAATACCTAGAATTGTCAGAAATAGGTAACTAAGAAAATGACAGGGAAGGAAACTTTCCTGGAGCCTCCAGAGAAAAACATAATTTTGCTAATACCTAATTAAGAAATAATACTTAGCTACTAGAGCTATGAGAAAATGAAATTTGTTGTTTTAACCTACCAAATTTTTGGTCCTCTGTGATGACAGTTCTATTTACCACCTCTAGAGCTTTTCTCAACATTTCCTAAAAGAAATTATCCATCCTTAGAAAAATGAGTTAGTGTATTGCTACTGACTTGCCTGTTCTTTAATTTTATCCTTTAATCTTGTTCCTGTTCAAATATTAGCTAACACCTTCATCTGTGAATTGAATATGTTAATGTACAAAATTAGATATTGTGAGTTCGTTAAGGAGATAAAAGAGACTTAGGGCTCTATAGGATGACAACTGAGCTCACAGTTCTGGAAAATGCTGAGGCCAAGATGAATCATGCATTACTGGAATGAAATGGTAAGAGTAACAGCTAATGTGAGCATGCGAGCATCAGGCCATATGTGCATCTCTGGGTGGAAGCTTGAGTTGTGGACCTTTAACTGGCATTTTTGTTGGAGTTGGTTTATGGGAATCGCCCACAACTTTTAAGAGAAGCGAACTGATTTCACAAGGGTACAAATACCACATTGGGTTTCCTAATTTTTCCTGTTCCTTGTTAAATATTGTATCTACTTAAGAAACACGGTTTCTCTATCAGTTCATGAAGTAACTGAAAACAGAAATTAAGAACGTATTAAAGGGAACATAGAAAAATAGAAATAGTGTTTTGGAATACATGAAAATATGTTAGACAATGTCATTATTTAAAGCAAGTCTTTTTGTTAGTATATAGTGTTTACTTCCAAAAATTGTTTATTTTCCTATATAAATAAAGAAACACATATATAATCATCATTTTACCCACATTTGTGGTGCTCCATGAAGAATTTTCAAGAGAAACTGAGCATCAAGCATCTTTTTCATCTCATACAAACCACATAAGATCAGGCACAATGAGTGAAAAGTCCATATATTTTGAAATTATACATTTTATACTCCATAAGCTAAAACAGTTAAAATCAACACTTTATAATTTTAATAGTCTATATATGATCAGATCAAAAGTCATAAACATGGAGGAAACTTCTCAGTCCTTACCTGTATTGTAGTGTTTAGTGCAGTACCGCAAGTCTTTTTCTTCTTTCAACAGAAATTGAGGCAAAGTGAGTCCTTCAGCCACTTGTACTGGGGCTTCATCTTGCCATTCAAAAATGAGATCATTCATTGTGTACCCAACTGCATAAAATATAGAAATGTTCATAGCAAAGGGAAGAAGACATGAAAGTAGAAAAAAATAAAAACCTTCCAGTATAGTCACAGGGAATGCGAGTATCAGTGTGACCTTGAGTCAATCTGTTGAATAGTGCATTATCTGATTTCATATCGCACCAGTCTATGAGCAGTAATGTAAGGCTCAAAGGAACACAATATGGAAGTTAGTATTTATTCTTTCTTCAGGATGGAGACCTCTTGGATTAATTCAGAAAATTTTAACATTGTTCCACTATGTTAATTTCTAAGACTACATGATAAGGCCAAACAGTCCATGGGTTAAAACTGAACTAAAGTATAAATATCTCTGGGGAAAGTACTGATGACTTATGCCTTCCTTGTTTTAATCTTCTCGGCTTATTTACCTGCTTCTCTGTTCCAAGTTCCAACATGAACAAAATCATCTTAAAATGCAAGCTTGTCCTATTTGGTAGAGATGACTAAAAAGTACACATGGAATAGTTTGACACAGTAGTAATTAGTTCAGAATATACTTAAAAATGAATTTTTCAGTAAATCAGCATTTTTTATTAAGTTAAAGTATTGTATTTCTCTTTTGAGGGGCTTAATATAAGCAAAATTTTGCTCTTTTCCCAGTTAAATGAAAAATTATGGAAATTTATGATTCATTGTCATTGTAGTGGATGAGTCTAAGTGAATGTGAGCATGACTGTTATTACTCTGATTAGTCAAGTCCATAGTGTTAGAGAAGAAAGGAAACATGATATGACCCGTGAATTATGTCAGTTGGTTAAATTAGGAAATTATGGAGAGTTGTGTGCAGAGGAGTTTGTACAAATTTTTTGTGGAATGATTTGGCACAGCTTTTGTAGATATGTTAGGCAATGTAAGAGGGTAGCTCATCACTCTCCAGTCTCTCTCAAAATTGTCCAGAGAGAGCGGAGTCTGATCTAACTATAGAGACAATTGGGAATGCATAGTAGCATGTACTCTATGGACAGTGGGGGCGGTAGTGCTAAGAGTGTTGGCAATTAAATCTTTTTAGATGGTGTCAGATTTGACTAATGAGTTTTCACCAGTGCTTTCAGTGTCTTGACTCATATGGTAAGAAATATTTTGTAGAGTTTGTATAATCATCCAAGTTGAAGGGTGCCATGTCTGAATTTTGGTTCAAAAATAGATGTGTAACTACAGGACTGCTCCCTAAATAAGTAGTTCTCAACCTACCCAATGTTGCAACCCTACAGTACAGTTCCTCATGTTGTAGTGACACACAACCATAAAATATTTTTGTGCTACTTCATAACTGTAATTTTCTTCTGTTACTAATCATAATGTGAATTTATGATATGTGACTCACAGGTTGGGAACTTCTGCTCTAGACTTAGTGATTGGTTCACTTATACTAGAATAACCTCTCAATGAAACCCCAAATTCATAATGATTGTATTGGTAATAAGAGAATGATTCACTTTTATTTATAATTTCTTCAACATGTGCATTATATGTAACACTCAGTTTTAGGGCAACACAAATACACATTTATCAATGATCTAAAGACAGTAAAATAAGCACTAATTTTATTTGCTGCCTGGTGAGGTATGTCTCTTATAATTCATACAGAGAATCACAGAAGAAAAAAATATTTGAGATATTTCTTGTACCAATTTAGACAGATGAATGAAAAGACAAGCCAAACCCTCTTTTCGTTTTGAAGTGATAAAGTTTTGTATAATCGTCTATGAAAAGAAACAAGATGCCTGAATTTCCATGGAAGTCCTGCTCTGAATTTTCTCCATTCCATTTTCTAGGAGCTCATATAACTTGTAATTGTGGTGAGGAACTATTCACATCAAGTGATCTACAAATGGACATTTTACAGCTGTGTTATTGTACACTTATTTACAACTCACAGGATGTTTAACCTCAAAAGTTAAATAATGAGATGGTAACTAATGAGATGGCCACACTTAAGGAGCATTTCCTTTTTATTCTGAGAAACTTAACAGGCACTGAAGGAAACCTAATGACACTACTGCCTCAACAAACCTTCAAACAAACTTTTCATAGATTCTCTTTCACAGAGTTCAAAGAATTTTAATATCCTTTCCCTTTGGATAACAAATATTTACAGAAGCTTGAAAATATTAAGGAAAATATATTGGGTAATATGGTAAATTTAATTGTCTTGTATAATAATCTCACAATGAAAAATAATTTACATAGGGAACAAAGATACTCATCTAAACTTGGCAAAAGATTTCATTTGATTACTATGATGCAAATGGCTGTCTCAATTTGCTCCTCAACAGGTATTTACTGAGTATCATGTATAGGGAAGACAGTCTATCCCATTTCAGTTGGTCCTTGAAAGCAATGAATGACGCCCCTCCCCCCTGCCCTTGGACAATGAAGAACACAGGAGAAAGTGAAAAATTTCAGGATAGAGGAAAAGTTCATTTATTTGAAAGAAGTTAAAAATACCCAAGAATTGTAAGAGAAACTAGTAATAGCTCTCTTCATCTTTGGAGACATGAAGTGACTTCACAAAATGGTGATTTATAAACACAATACAAGCCTGATCCTTTCATAAGACCCAAAGCATTTTCTTGGGTACAATGACATATTATTTGTATTTTTCATTGTTGTAATATTTTCTCTGATGTTGAAACAGTGGTGCATACAGCTCTAACATAAATTCAGGCAGTAGAATGAGGCTATGCTGGAAGTTCCTGTGTTTATAAGTGTCATATCCTTCAGTAAAGAATGTTATTTTCATTTAACTATGCCCGTGTTTGACAAAGTCGTAAATACTCTGTGGGAAAAGCAATGCACTTTCTTTTTTTAAAAAAAAACAATTTTTATTAGATATTTTCTTCATTTACATTTCAATGCTATCCCGAAAGTCCCCTATACCCTCCACTGGCCCTACTCCCCAGCCCACCCACTCCCTCTTCTTGGCCCTGGCATTCCCCTGTACTGGGGCATATAAAGTTTGAAAGACCAAGGGGCCTCTCTTCCCAATGATGGCTGACTAGGCCATCTTCTGCTACATATGAGCAATGAACTTTCAAACATTTATATATAATGTATATAAATGATATGAAGTCTTCTATCCATGATATAAAGTTTCTTTCAAGAAATATCTCTAATTGACTAAGGTACATGGTGAAGCAGGCTTTTTCTTGTTTGGTGGGGGTGCACATCATTTTTATTTGAAGAGTAAAATGATATATGAATGGTAATTATTTGTTACTTGACTGCCCACTATTAAAAATATTCATGATATGGATGCACTATGGTGAGGGAAACTGGTAATACTTGCTGTGAATAATAGATTCTGAGATTGCAAGTCAAAATTGGATGTTTGAAGAATTTTTCTACTCAGCTCTTTGAGTGGTTCTGAGCCTAGATAGCTCAGGGGTTTAGGATAAAACCAAATATAAACATAACAAACAACAAACAATGAAAGACTCTGCTATTCTCATAGATCAGTGCCTTGCTCAGCTTTCATTAGAGAAGTTTCCACCTACAGCAGATGAAACAAACACAGAGAACCACAGTCAGACATTATGGAGAGAGAGCGAGACCCAGGAACACTCAGTTCAAATGGAATGTCCATCAAATCTCTCCCTACATGCCTCAGAGAATCCTGCATAAGAGAAAATGGAAAGAGTGTAAGAGCCAGCCGAGAAGGAGGACACCAAGGAAACAAGGACGTCTATGTCAACATGATAGCTGAACATATGAACTCACAGAGACTGAGGCATCATGCACATGTGTCTGCAGGGTCTATGCCAGATGGGATCTAAGAGCTGAAAGAAGTGGACACATGCCCCCGTTCCTAACCCAGAAGCAGTCTCCAATTGATAACCACTTGCAAAACAGAAAACAGTTTTAGCTAAGGAAGTCTCATTAGAAAACACACTACTCTTTAAATAGGCTGCATATCTAGCACTAAATGTTCAATAGAAAACGAACTCAGAATTATTGGAGGTCCTTGTTTCATGCTGTATCATGACTGCTTTTGCTGTTGTTAATTTTTTTTACATCTTAAATTTTTATTTAATTTTACTTTACTCTCTCTTTTTACTCTACAGACCATGTGTGTGTGTGTGTGTGTGTGTGTGTGTGTGTGTGTGTGTGTGTGTGTGTGTATGAGCACATGTGTTGCGTGTGTGCATGCGTGCATGTGTTTAAGACAAATTATGGCTTCCAATTTAGTGTTTTTATGATTCCTGAATGTTTAATGAGTGAATCTCTGCATCTGTATCTGTTTCATGTGCCTTCTCTTAGGCTATTTCTATTATGTTCATTTTTGTGTATTCTGATATATTAGTTTTTGTTTTATTTCATTTTATTGTTATCCCTTTAAGTCCTGTTTATTAATGAGAGACAAAAAGGGGGTGTATCTAGATGGGAGAGGAGACAAGGAGCAACCAGGGTTAGAGGGAGGGGACACCCTAATTAGAATATCTTATGTGAAGGAAAAAAAGATCTATTTTCAATAAAAGTAAAACAAAACACTACAAAATGTCTAAAGTGTGAAAGGTAGACTTTTCAGTCTTTTGGGGTTTCTTTTGTTTTTCCTTTTCTTGATCAAGAAAATGTCATCCTACAGAAAATGTGGTACATTTACACAATGGAGTACTACTCAGCTATTAAAAACCATGAATTTATGAAATTCTTAGGCAAATGGATGGAACTAGAAAATATCATCCTGACAGAGATAACCCAATCTCAAAAGAACACACAGGTATGCATCCACTCATAAGTGGATATTAGCCCAGAAGTTCAGAATACACAAGATACAATTCATAGACCACATGAAGCTCAAGAAGAAGAAAGACCATAATGTGGATACTTCTTAGAAGGGGGAACAAAATACCCATGGGAAGAGATACAGAGACAAAGTGTGGAGTAGAGACTGAAGGAAAGGCCATCCAGAAACTGCCCTACCTGGAGATCCAGCCCATATACAGCCACCATACCCTGACACTATTGTGAATGCCAGGCAGTGTTTGCTGATAGAAGCCTTATATATTTGTCTCCTGAGAGGCTCTGCCAGAGCCTGACAAATAGAGAGGTGGATGCTTGCAGTCAACCATTGGACTAAGCGCAGGGTCACTAATGGAGGGGTTTGAGAAGGGACTGAAGGAGCTGAGGGGTCTTGCAGCCCCATGGAGGGAGCAACCGTGTCAAAATGCCAGGACCCCCACCTCTGTGGAGCTCCCAGGGACTGGACCACCAACCAAAGAATATACATGGAGAGACCCATGGTGGCGACCAGGTATGTGGCAGAGGATGGCTTTGGTGGACATTAGTGGGAGGAGAGACCCTTGGGCCAGAGGGAGTTCGATGCCCCATTGTAGGGGAATGCCAGGGCAGAAAGATAGGAGTGGGTAGGTGGGTGGGCAGCACCCTCATAGAGGTAGGGGGAAGGAGGATGGGATAGGGGTTTCCAAAGGTGAGATTTGGAATGTGGAAAACATTGGAAATGTAAATAAAGAAAATATCCAATTCAAATAAAAAGAAAAATGAATTTTTTTTTTCTCAGTAGAAAAAAAAAAAAAGATAGGAACACTTAACCAGCAGGATCAATAGACAGTGATAACAAGTTCAAATTTAGTAATGCATGTTGTAACTTTAAATCCAAATAATTTTGATTTAATTTTTATTTTGGAAATTATTTAAAATTGGATTATAGCTCCTTAAAAGCTATCCACCCAAATAAAAATCTCTCAGTTAATAATACTAGATGTGTACATTAGCTTGAATATTTTCTTTGTTGTTCTTCTGTTTTTAAAAATGATCCTCTTCTGCAGGCATGGCACACCTTTAATCCCAGCACTCGGGAGGCAGAGGCAGGCGGATTTCTGAGTTTAAGACCAGCCTGGTCTACAAACTGAGTTCCAAGACAGCCAGGGCTATAAAGAGAAACCCTGTCTCAAAAACAAACAAAAAAAACAAAAAAAGAAAAAGAAAAAGAAAAAGAAAAAGAAAAAGAAAAAGAAAAAGAAAAAGTGATCCTCTCCTAAGAGGAAGATTAGGTCCCTTCACAGGCATAGAGAACAATGAGCTTCTTGGATGTATGGGGTGTAGACTTTTGTTGTTGTTGTTGTTTGTTTCTGTTTTCTAGCCTTGCTATAGAATATAGAAACTTCTGTGGCTGGGCTCTAGCATCCAATAAAGTCTGAGATGGGTAAAATATATGGTCAAGGCTATTGGTACTAATATTCTTTGGTGTTTTCATTTGCCATATTAACAGGGAAATAATTCAAGCCATAACCTCTAAGGAACACTTATCTTCACTGAATTTGCATTCAGTCTTTGTTCTAAGATTTTTATCTTTTCCAAACAACAGGATGTTGAGGTTCTTTATTTTAAACCCCTTGGCTGATGAGCTAAGAATTGAAATTGCTAGCTCTGAGTTTATGGGACTCTATGGGACCATCTAGAAAGTCTAGACTATTTCCAAGTAACACAACAATAGTAAATCAAACCAAAAAAAAATGTGTTAACTTGTCTCTGTTTATCTATTTTTCCACTTAGTCAACCAAGAAAAAAAAACCTACTTATATATATTTTTATCTATTCGCTTAGCAATCTCATGTCACAGGTAGATTATATGGCCATCTTTGTTGGCTCAGGCCACTGTACAGCGAGAATCAATCTCAGAATAACTGAAGAGAAACCCCACACAAATACTTTCATTTTCAACTTCCTCTAACCTTTCTGAAGCCTTTGCCGTTTTATCAAATTTCCTCCAATCTACTGACCATCATAGTGATTCAGGGGATGTCTCTAGACAATCCCTACAGAATTCTTTCCATACTATCTCTCCTCTGAACAGTTCTCATTAGACACCTGAAAAAAGTTATATCCCAATATTATTACGGGAAATGACCTCTCATCCCAAGTAGGATCTCTTCTCCAGTTATTTTCTCTGCTATAGACTATTCACCTCTTCTCTCTAATGAAATAAAACAAATATCTACAAAGTAATATCTTGAGTAAATAAAAACTTTAAACATCATCATATCATTTAAAGTTGACATGAATATATCCTTACAAAGAAAATAAAAAATTAAATAAATATTGAAAGACAGAAATGTGCAAACAGTGAAATACAATGGTCTTGTGCAGAAGTTCCCATGATTGTGAAACTTCTCTATTAAAATTGTTCTATAACTTTGACACAATTTAAATGAAAGTTTTATTAAGATCCTCAACTGGTAGTTAATCAAAGTATAAAACAAACACCATGGTGCCAGCTGGGAGAACAGTGTAGACCTGCTAAATCTATTTATCTAGATAAATAAAGCTGTAGTCTTTAAATGATTTAAAATGACCAAGTAAAGAATTGGTACTGAACAGAACTCAGAATCAGATGTATGAAGGGAGACTTAAGGTAAAAGTCACATTTTAAATCAGGGTGAAAAATTATATAAGTATTAATGGGGAAATATCCTATATTCCTATAAAGTAAAAAAAAAAAAAATTGGATCAAGGAGGATGGCACACTGAGTGAAAATCATTGTCATATCCTGAGGATTTTATTTCAATTCCTAAAGCCCAAGTAAATGGAGAGAACTCATTTCCAAAAGTTACTGACCGGCATCCAGACTTGTGTAATAGTAGAAGTACTAGTAATAGTGATAATAATAATAGTTATAATAATAATTATGATAATGTTTGTTAAAATGAAACCAAATTAAAATGTAGGGACAACCTGTCCTATTGCAATTATGGGCTAAAACAAATAATAACATTTTAAAATAATTAACATGTACCTAACAATTTATTTAGAACATTATAGATTTAATTACATGTGCATTTGAACCACAGTGCTCTGAAAGAGAAAATACAATTTTGTGATGTCATTAACAAAATAAAAATACACTAATTCAACTGTAGACTATGAGCTGTGAATATATTCAAGTTCAACTAGAGCCTAGAGATGTATTGAAAATTATACATTTATATTTAATTTTAAATAAAACTATAAATTTACATTTACTTTTTAAGTAAATCTGAAAAACATTTGACCTAGCTATCTAAAATGTTTTTTTTAGGAGAGAGACAGAAAAGTATTTCTAGTTTGACCTACTTTGCAAATTCCTGTGTTCTTAACTAACATCTGGATTTTAAAATACAGAGAGAAGAAAATACTTGCTCTTGGCACATGCTGATTTTTGCTGGGAGAAATATTACTCAAGTCACTTTTATTAACTTGACAAGGAACAACTGTTATGTCAAAACACATTTAACTAATTTGTTTTTTAAGATTTGTGTATTTGATTTGAATGAAATCCTTTTCCATAACTCATATTGTCACGTGGTTTCATTTAAATTTGTAAGTCTGCTAAATTAAGTGCTTTTACTTTCAATAAAGCTTTCTGATATAACTGACTTACAACTTATCTTATGTGTTCTTTGAAGACAATAATTACTTTAGATTTTTTCCTCTTTCTGTTTTGGATAATGATGGAAATAGAGTGAGTTGTAATCTTAAATACCAGTCAGATTAATCTCAAAATACTGTAAGATTGATACTCATTGAACATACAATGTTAAAAGTTCCTGTGGGAGATCTCAGATAAAATTGGAAAAAGACTAGACCTTGAGCTAGACCATTTTCATGAGAAAATGGTCATGTATGTTGTTGGGTTTTTGCAGTAGGGCAGGTATAGGAGCACACTGCCTGCCTACTACTTTGGAAGAAATTCCACATGGTGGAAAAACAGTCCATGTGAGCCTGCAGAAGTTCAAAGTCTCATACCAGTTCAAATGTATGAAAAATGTTGTCTCAAGCCCAGCATGGTGGCATATACCTTTAATCCCAGCACTTGGGAGGCAGAGGCAGGCGGATTTCTGAGTTCCAGGCCAGTCTGGTCTACAAAGTGAGTTTCAGGACAGCCAGGACTACACAGAGAAACCCTGTCTGGAAAAACCAAAAAAAAAAAAAAAAAAAAAAAAAAAAAAAAAAAAAAAAAAAAAAAAAAAAAAAAAAAAAAGAAAGAAAGAAAGAAAGAAAGAAAGAAAGAAAGAAAGAAAGAAAGAAAGAAAGAAAAGTGTTGTCTCACAGGCCTCACCAAAGGATGCTCTGCATGCTAATCAGTGCGTCAGAGCCTGGAGACTCAAAATGTCCGGAGCAGAGACTAGAAAGGAGCTGCACTTATCTTGCTGAGGTTACTTACGTTTGATATTTCAGTCTACCATTATTCACTACTGAGAGACATAACCTAGGATAAGAACATTCTAGGGGAGAATGTTCTTTGATGCTAAAAAGGAGGCTCTTCTTTCAGGAAGTATTTAAATAGAGCCCTGAAATATTATTCATAGGGTTTTATAATTTAATTAAAAATGATTAAATACATTAAAAAGATAAAATTACCAAGTTGAATCTAGTTACTTCTCAAAAGGCTATTCTATAATACCCAGCACTGTAAGCCTTCAGAGAAGTGAAGATAATCAGCATGCTTATGGGAGAGATTTCAGACACTGAAACGGACACTTAACTTCACAGCGCAAGAGAATCAAGATGTTAGTGTAAATTATTTGGTGTTCTGTGACTTGCCACAAAACCCTTCATATGTAATAATATGTATGATTCCTACTTTTCAACTGTTATTAAAACTCTAAACAAAAGAGGGTATTGCCAAAGACAAAGCATAGGTAATGACTTCCAAAATAGGCACATACTGTTACATGCAACTGAAATATAAATAACTTTTGTGCCACAATATATGCCCATAATTAGAAGTAAGAGGCTATAAAATTCTACATCTATCAAAATAATTAAGTTGCATGCCAAAACAGCCATTGACTAAAATGAATTCAGGTTTATGGGAGTCTTTGATATATTACTGTGAGAACCACTATACTAATAACATGTTCCTAGAATACTTTACTTTATTTTATATTTTTCACATTACTGAAAATATCACATCCAGAAGTCTTAGTTTTTGAAATGAGTCTTAATCGACCATCTTAAATGCAATTGAACCAGAAGTTCTAAACAGTCCTTTGTTTGAATTATGCCAGCATTAATTTAGATAGTTAACACATGCTAAATAATTATCAGAAATATTTGTTATCTGATTTTATTATAATATACATCCATATTTTGTTTATTAGTTCTCATCCAGTAATTCTATCTATATGATGATTTATAATAGGTATATACAAAAACTTTATTTAGGTTGTAGAGTGTTTTTCACCCAGGGCATACATAATGACTAAAATTCATGAATGCGATAGAGATAGATATATGGATGGAAGTTCAACAATAAATGAGCACATTAACTACCTTCAGGGAGGATTTTTTTACTTTTATGTGTTCTGAGTACTCTCAGATATAATTCTTGAGTTCAAAATGACTATGTGAGAAAGAATTATGAGACTCTGACCTAAGAAAAACAATCACTCTAACCTAAGGTTAGATATATTTTGAAGAATAGGACATCTGGGACTACTAAGAGTGTATAAAATTGAGTAGGCATTTTTTTTTTTAATACCACAGAGACTGCAAAATTCTCTGGAATGTGAGGACTCTTGTCAAAGAGCTAGAAAAGAACCTACTAATTAGGAACCTTTTCCCCAATTTTTATTAGATATTTTCTACATTTCTAATGCTATACCAAAAGTCCCCTATAACCTCCCCCATCCCCCACCCTCCTCCCCTACCCACCCACTCCCACATCTTGGCTCTGGTGTTCCCCTGTACTGGGGCATATAAAGTTTGCATGACCAAGGCGCCTCTGTTCCCAATGATGGCCCACTAGGCCATCTTCTGCTACATATGTATGCTATCATTTCTAGATACTGTTTGTGATGGTTTGTACATGCTTGGCCCAGGAGTAGCACTAGTAGAAGGTGTGGCCCTATTTGAGTAGGTATGGCCATTTTTTAGTAGGCATGGCACTGTGAGTGTGATCTTTAAGACCCTCATCCTAGCTGCCTGGAAGCCAATATTCTGCTAGCAGACTTCAGATGAAGATGTTGAACTCTCAGCTCCTCCTGCACCATGCCTGCCTGGATGCTGCCACGCTTCTGCCTTGATGATACTGCATTGAATCTTTGAACCTCTAAGCCAGCCCCATTCAATGCTAAACTTATAAGAGTTGCCTTGATCATGGTGACTGTTCACAGCAGTAAAACCCCAAGGATGACACTGGTTTTAGATGAAGCTATTAGGTTCATAATCTTATATATGTATTTAAATATTTTATGGAATATGAGATTTGAGATGACCTTCCCAGTTTTCTAATATAGCTTACTTATGTTACCAAAGAGTCATTTAGCCCATGAAAAATTAATGAATTTAGAAAAGCCCATGATTTTCTTAACAAAAAACTTGAGAGCATATGACATTTCCTGAATTTTCTGAGAGTGGAGTAACTTCGCATAAGGGGGAATTTGTGATTGTATTATGGAGTCATCTCTAGGGAGAATGTTACCCAAGGTTTGAAAGAGCCTGCTCGCATAAGGCCATTTGCTTTAGGTAGGAAATATAGCATTGAGGAAATTAAAGTTATCTGGAGAATTTACTAAAGAAAAGAATAAATGGTGATAAATACCGAGGAGGTAAGAATAGCAAACTCAAGAATCACAGAAAAAAAAAAAAAAGACTTTATGTAGTATAATTGCAGGCAATCTTTGGTATCAATTTCATAGAATTTTATGGGTTACTAATATTAACCTTAGGTCACTAGGAACATTCTTTATCCTCTAAGTCACCTCATTTCATCTCATGCATAGAGCCATTTGTCTTTATAACAGGGCTGAGAGATGAGCTTTATAAAATAATCAGACTATGAAATCTCCATCTTTACAGGTAGCTTTACTACTGCTCTAAGAAGGATATTCAGCCTAGGACATTCCCATAGACCCTTTTATTTTTGTGCCATGGAAAGACACAGCAAGAAGACCCTCCTTAGATACTGGTCTCTTGATCAGTATCTAGCGACAATGTATTTCTGTCTATTTGAAATTACCCAGGATGCAGTATTCCGTTTTAGCAGCATAAAATGAATCAAATAATTATGTTTCATTATAATTAAAAGTAATTTTATTTGCACAAACTGAGTAAGTACAACTACTAAGGCTCTTTAACAGTAAATGGAGACAATCATAGGAAACCACAATTGGACAGACACAATGCAGAAATCAGTGGTACCTCAGTAGATACATCTGTCTCACGGATTCCATGTCTATGGCTTAGGGATATGTGGAGGGAGCAGAAGGATTGTGAGAGACAGAAGTCCTGCCAGTAAAAGTCAACTAGTCTGTCCTAGGAATGGTCTCATGAACAAGAACAGAATAATGACAACAGCAATAAGCATAGTGACACGAAAGAGAGAACAATTCGGGTACCTCACCTTAGACAAAGAATTATACACAGCTAATCACTTCTCAGAAAGAGATAATTAACCCTCTGGGGGATGAGGTCTTTTATTGGCTGTCCAGTGCAGAGTGGTCAGTGCATGTGCACTCATGACATGCACACACAATAATAATAGCTAAAAGATTTAGAGCTGGATAGATGGCTCAGTGGTTCAGAGAGCCTGCAGCTGCTGATTCTCTTGAGGAACAAAGCTTGCTCACATGCGCGCGCGCGTGCGCGCGCACACACACACACACACACACACACACACACACACACACACACACAATTTTAAAAGTAAAATACATTTAACAAAAAAAGTATCCAAAGGAAAAGGAAACAATCCAGAGGGTAGAGATCTGAAGACAGCCCTTTGTGGATAAGATCTTGGTTAACCTTAAGGATCGAAGGGAGCAGCAGGAAGATAAGTTGCATTCACCTCTGCAGTGTTTCCTAGGTAACATGAATGAGGAGCTAGATGGATCAGGCAGTGACTTTCAGTTCTTATTTTAAAGAATCTTTGGGTTAAACATGATGGCATCTGAACCACATTCTGCTGCCACATCCATGACCTTCCCCTATTATGAGTTTAAAGATAGAACATTTTCCTGTCTTCATGGGGATTTTAATGACAAAAGCTAGTGAGTAAGAAAGATGGTGTGCTAACCTCCTTTAGAGGATAGAAATAGTTTGAGGTTATATATGTAATATATATGTAAATATCTCAAATAACGTTGTAAAGGAATATAATAGAACAAGTACTTGGGGAGCAGAGAAATGAAGTGTGGGAAAGAGTAGGATTACAGAGGGTCAAGCCTTTTAATATGTATCTCTGGAGAAATAAAATATTCTGAGAAATGAGTATATCTTAGAGAACCAATAGGAGGAGCATTGTCACATCTGAGAAGTAGGAAAAATAATTACACAGAATTTGGTATGCTCACATTTATTCACAGGCAGACACTGTGTTAGTGAGAGCCGAGCTGAGTACTGAATCCCTACAACTGAAAGAACGTGCAGACCAGAAGGCAGAAAGAAATGATAACCAGTAGGAACCTAGTTTGGGATCATGAGGATAAAGCTGTTCTATTATTAAGACACCGTGTTCTTATTAATTCTCCTGGATGGTTATTTTACTACCAGTCACTTAACTTTTAGATAAACATTTGATGTGTTATAATATTCGGATTTTAAGAACAGTTGGACAGCAGTCATTGATGATGGGTTAGCAACCTTTAGCTGGTCAAAATGCTATTTTGTTTGGGGGGTTAAGGAGGAGAAATATCTGTAGCATATTGTTGCCAAGCGTTCTAAGGCTTTGGATGTGGGAAATGTATAATGATGTGCTGTCAAATCTCTGGATGATTAATCACATCTGGATGATAGGGGAGCCCCAGAAAAATGATATTTAACTAAAGGAAAGCACAAAGAGTTGGTATTTATTTATGTGACCTACATGGACAAATATATAAGGGAGGACATAGCGTTTGTGATATTTTACTGGTTGAAGTATAGTTGGAGTCTAAAGTGCTGCTGAGATCATAGTCTGACACTGCCAACCAGTGCCTTCTTTTGAAGGTTGAGGTCAATTTTAACAACTAGGACTACATCCAGGAAGAAATGAATGAAGAAAAAATATAAACCAACCTTTTCTTATAAGTACTGGAGATGTATATCTTGTGTAGAAATCTTAGGACTATCATAGTGACAGTTTATAAATAGACTCACCAGATTCAGAAGCGCTCTAGCAGGCCCGAGCATGGCAAACATGGCACCGGCAGGCCTTGACCTTCCCCCTTCCCTCTCCCTTGCTCAACCATAGATTACTTCCCTAAAGCTAGCCAAGGTTTATTCCCTTGGTTAGAGACTTCCTCCTTCTGAGGCTCACAACCAAGGAAGACCAGCAATCAAAACCTCCCTTTGGCTTACCTAATTAGCATGCCCAGTCAAAACAAACCAACTCCTTCTCACCTTAAAGGGGTTTCCTCTTTTTGCTTTGTGTTTGGCCTCTCAGCCATGGCTCATTCCCTAACCAGAGGCAGTCCTTTGTCCTTCAGGGGAAAAATTCCTTCCTCTCTTTCTTGCTTGGGTCCCCTTTCTCCTCGTTCTTTGCTCCTGTTCTTTGTCTCTTTTTCCCTGTCATTTGTCTCTCTGGGGCAAATAAATCTTTGTGTGTGTGTGTGTGTGTGTGTGTGTGTGTGTGTGTGTGTGTGTTGAGAACTTGCTCTTGGTGTGTCCTGTGCCAACTGTAGTCCCTCCAGGTTTAAAGATGACTAATGTTTGTACAATGCCTTTGAGAGTTACTAAGTCACAGTTCACTCTTTATTTCATTGTTTTCTGCCATTTGGGAAAAACATCTTTAACACCGTTGGCTTATTTTTGAAGTAGAAATAAATCTATTTCATTACGTTGTAACTAGGATTAAATCAGGAAATATATTTGAACAATATTACGTCATAAAGCTATTTGTGACATCATCACCTTATAAGCTGCATCACATTTTTATTATATGGCCATGTGTTTAGAAGATCTTCTAATAGGAAAGTCCAGTTACAAAGATGTGAACTAAAGAGGTGGTAAAAGTTACTGCTGTTGCCAGGGATGTGCTGCTTGAAGTTCACAAAGGAAGTATTCTACAAGAAATGCGTTCATCAGTCAATATTTTCAACTTGAGGGGGATTTTTCTTCCTAACTATCATTGTAACTACAGAGATTAAATAACAAATACTCACAAAACAAAAACCATCTGTATCTCCGCATAAGCAAAGAAAAAGCACGATGGTACTTAATCCAAACTCTTAAATTATGAAAGAGTTTGGATAACTGTAGAAATTATTAGGACATAATTGTTAAAAATATCCTCACAAGCTCTATCTATATTTTTTAAATAACTAAACTTAGTATAAGATTCAGAGTAAGCAATCTATATATCAGACCTGGCTAGAAATTCAATCTGAACATGAAACTGTCAGTCATAAAAACCTTTCTATGTTTAGAGTTCTGTCATACACCTCCACAAAACCATGGCCCTACTTTTAGACATTCCTTTTCCCAAACACCATTTAAGTACATTTCAAAGGTTTTCTTCTCCTCTCTCTCTTCTTCTCCTCTCTTCTCCTCTCCTCTCTTCTCATCTCTTCTCCTCTCCTCCCCTCTCCTCTCTTCTCATCTCTTCTCCTTTCCTCCCCTCTCTCCTCTCTCCTCTCTCCTCTCTCCTCTCTCCTCTCTCCTCTCCTCCCCCCTCTCCTCCTCTCTCCCCTCTCCCCTCTCTCCCCTTCCCCACCCCTCCCTTCCCCTCCCTTCCCTCTCTCTTCTCTCCTCTCCTCTCCTCTCCCTTTCTTTCTTTCTTTCTTTCTTTCTTTCTTTCTTTCTTTCTTTCTTTCTTTCTTTCTTTCTTTTTCTTTGCTTTCTCTAAGTTGACCTTCAAGCCCTTTTCTCATTAAAGAGAATTTTTTTTTTAGAGATTTAGAACACTGAAGATAATTGTATTTCTTTACTATTTGGTTTCTCTCTCTCTCTCTCTCTTTTTTTTTTTTTTTGAAGTTGCAAATTATTTCTCCTGTCACTTAACTTCCTCGAAGCCATCTTTATATTCCCTTCCCCAATTCTTCACATTTCTGACCTCTTTTTTTAATTCTTGTTGCATACATATGGGTGTATTTGTGTTTGTATGTGTGTGTGTGTGTGGCGGGTTGTGTGCCTGTATGTGTGCATTTGTGCATGCCTCTGTATGTATGTGTGGACATGTTTTGTGTGTGTGTGTTTGTGTGTACATGCTTGCATGCATGTGTGTGTGTGTGCATTTGTGCATGCATATATTTGTGCATCAATTCATGGTGTGTGTGTTCCTAGGTATGACCTGTTGAATCCATATGTAAGTTTTGGGGCTGATGATTTGGCACTGGCTTTTTTTAGTTTCTTCATTTTTACTTTATTTTTCTATCTCCAAGAATTGAAATTTGTTTAAATGTTACACATCAGGGGCGTTCTTTTCTTATGTCCTCTTTGTTATTCTTTAGATTTGAAGCACAGGCTTGGAGTCTTGTGGTTATGTTGATGATTAAGGATCCTGTCATCTTTGGCAGACAACTGGTACTAACAACAAATTTATAAATGTTTCTTTATGATGTGAATAAAAGGACTACACATCAAATACAGAACCTTCCCTATTGCTCTGTATCTCTTTGTACTATAAATTGTTTAGAAATTGGACTTACCTCATACTGGATCTGTATTTGAGAGTTAGTTATTGCCTGTCAATACAAAGCACTTTACTAATGCATTTTACATAAATGTATTTTTAAATAAAACTAATGTCAATAAAAAAAAATCTTTCGAAAAGACAGCTAAATGATTGTAAAATTCTCTTTAAAGACCTCATTCAGTGGGAACTGCAGGTTTCTAAACCAACCCTGTCTAGACCTGAAGGAGAAGGCCAGTAACTCTTCATGCCCCACTCCTCCTCACTGGGAAGGGAGTTCAGTCATCCTAACTGACGTTGGCACACATAAAGTTTGTTTTCAAAGAGAAAACAATTAAGGAAAACCAAGCCTTCATCAATGCAAAGACATTTACTGAAAATTTCTTTGAGACTTTCTTCTTATTTTTAATATAGTCTTCGGTAATGCTCCCATAGGCACAAAGCTAAGAACAGTCTTCTAGCTGCACAGCACTCTGGGTGGCTCACAGATATCCTCCATGTGTATTCAATTGCTGAATACCCATTTCTTACTTTGCTTCGCATTTTTTAGAAGTTATGTGGCTAAGTGCATGTATTTTCAGAACTATTTTTATAATTTTCTTTTTATAGAATGTTAAATACTTTTTGTAATAGTTTCCTACACTTATTTTATATTAAAATTAGTATACTAGAGATTGGGGTATGGTTCAGTTATAAGGTGCTCATAGGACTAAAAGGAACATTGGCCTATATTAGTTCTTCAGGACTGGATAACTAGGCAATGAGACAGACAGACAAAAACAGATAGGCAGACAGACAGGATGGTACACAGGCAGGCAGATCTATACATTCTATGTAGATGAATTTCTTGAGTGTAGATTTCTTAATTTTCTCCTCTCAATTGTTTTTGGCATGGTGCCTTAAAAAGGGTACCATTAAGTTTAGTCTTAATGTTTGCTAACATACAGTTTGAGAGTCTAGACTTTCCTATGTAGATTCAGAACTCTTTTTTCATTTACTTTCATAAATTAAATTTATCTTCAATATGTAAATATAACAATATGTAAATTTAAGATTACTTTAGTTTTTTGACATGACACACAGATTTTCTTTTCTATTTGAAAGTTTGTTTCATTATAATGTTCTCCTTTCTTTTTTCTTTTTTTATTCTTACCCACAAGTTACTCTTTGTTGTTGTTTTTTGGGGGGTATTGTTTGTTTGTTTTTGTGGGTTTTCTCTGATGGATTTTCATGTATACACTCTCAGTCTCATCACAACCTCACAGGGCTCCTTGCCTGTGGATTCTTCCTTCTTAACCATTTCTTCCCTTCTACGCTGTGAAAGATATAAAACTTTAGAACCAAGCCATAAATACATATTTTGGCCATAAATACATATTTTGAGACATGCGGGATCATTTCTTATTTTCTCAAAATACAATTTCTGATATTGTTTTTACTGTCAGTTCTGTTCTTATAGGCATCGTCTTTGTGCAAGATTCTCACAGCATTTCTTAAGGAGCTTAACCAGTAGTGCTTGCAATATGGGTCAAAGCAGTTCCTATCCAGAGGGAAGGAAGTGTTCAAGGACTCATGCCAAAGAACCCCTTGAGGCAGGGCAATCATTCCTGATACAGCAATGAAGGCGAAAGAGGGAAGCATCGAGGGTTCTTTTCCTTGTGTTCAGCTATAGATTTCCTGGAAACATTCTGAAGAAGTCAGATACATGAAAGACTCAGTGTGCCAGTCCTTGGATCCCATCAAATAGTTCTGATGAACTTTCCTTATTAATTTTAATATTTAGTGCTTGAAATTGTCATATCGTATAGATTGTATCTTGAGTCACTCCTACTTTCTCTCCAGTTTCCCCTAGGGCATTAAACATATTTCTCTGTCAACTTTATTTTTTTAAAACATTATTGCTACCCACATGTGCATGAGTATACAGTCACCCACTGAGGCATGGGCAGCCCACTAGAGATTACTTTTTAAACAATTGCTGACTATCTGTTTGTTTTCTAAGAAGCCCTTATGGACTAAGAACTCTGCAGCTATGGGTGGGAACTACCTGGTCCTTTCTTATCCAAGCTTGAACCTTTCACTGTCTTGATCTCCTGCAGGTCGTGTACACATATGACCTCAGTTGCTGTTTTACTTTTTTTCCTTATTCACTTTATCTCCCACTAACTATTCCACTCCCAGTCACCCCTGCCACAATTCTTTTCCCCTTTCCCTCTCCCCTTCTTCTCTTAGCAAGTGGGGTTCCCTACTGTGTGTGAAGTGCCCTTACAGTGGCACTTCAAGTCTCTGTGAGGCTAGGGGCTTCCTATCCCACTAAGGCCTGACAAGGCAGCCCAGCTAGTAGAACATATCCCATCTACAGGCAACAGCTTTTGGGATAGCCCCCATTCCAATTGTTCAGGACCCACATAAAGGTCAAGCTGCACATCTGCTACATATGAGCTGGAAGGGCTAGGCCCAAGGATTCATGTTACTTGTCTTCCTGTGGATTTCCTATCCCTTTCTTCATATTCTTAAAACAAAGACATCATGAATTTTGTAGGCAAATAGATGGAACTTGAGGATATCTCTCTGAGTGAGGTTACCCAGTTCTCCAAGGTATGTACTCACTTATAAATGGGTATTAGCCACAAACTACAGGTACTTTGTTATACTCCACGGATCCAGGGAAGATAACCAAGAAAAAAGGCCCAAGGGAAGAAGCTTGAATTTCATTTAGAAGGGGGAATAAACTAGTCATAAGTGGCAGATGGTGGGAGGGAATTGGAAGGCAGAGAGGATGGGGAGGGGAGTTGGGGATTCAGGATCAGGTGTTGGGAAGGACAGGAGAGGTGACTAGATGGTCATGAAAATGAATGGAAATCTGCAGCTGACAGGGGTGAGGAGCTGGGGGACATCTCCAGGAGACAGAGACCTGGTTTAAGGGAAGTGCCCATGAATAAATTGGGGTATCCTTACCAGTGACTGACAACATAGGATATATGGATCCTGAAGAAGCCACCTCCTGTATTCAGAAAGGAAACCCAGTGGGGACATCACCCACTCACAAAACTTTCAACCCCGTATCTACATTGTCTACAAGTAATGCAGGCATGGGGGAGGGGGGCAGAAACTGCGGGAATGGCCAACCAATAACTGGCCCAATTTGAGACACACCCATGGTCAAGCACCAAACCCTAGCACTATTAATGATTCTCTGATATGCCTGTAGACAGGAGCATGTTGTCCTCTAAAAGGCTCCACCTAACAGCTGGCTCAGACAGATGCAGACACCCACAGCCAAACAGTGGACCACAACTGTGTTTTCTCTGAGCTCCACATCCCAGCCTTCCCTCAAATGCTGTATTCTTCATCCGCCCCTCTTCCTCAGCTACTATTCACAGACTGCCAGACTTCGCTCTTTCTTTCCTTACCATCTAATCTTTTGCTTTTTCAGTTTTTTTTTTTTTTTTAGAATTTAATTTTTATCTTCATTATTCTTATCACAGCTGTCACTGTCAGCAAGAACACTGGCTCTATTTTCTATTCTTTCAATTTCACTCAATGTAGTTGCTGTATTGGATAGTTTAAAAGAGATCTAGAGATCTCTGTAGACAGCGTCCTAAGCCTGAGAAATACGTTTAATGTATCATCTATGTTACATCTTTCCTAGAATTTCTTCCTAGCAACTTATAAATGAAAGTTTTCCTTAAGGGCATGTTCTTTGTAGTTATCTCCCTTTCTTTCCGGTAAATTCATCTAATTTCTTGAGCCAAAATTCACACAACTTTTAATAATTTAATTTCAGTTCTGTCTTTGGCAACAGACCTGAATATGCCAAACCACAAATGTTCTAATATTGCATTTGTTAATAGTCCTATAAATACTTCCTTTTTTTATACTTTCCAATTGTTTCTTAATGTCTGTAATGTGATCCTTCTTATATGACCTTATGACCTTTTTAGCTCTGACTCACAGGTACCCAGACCCTTTCATGTCCACATATATTAATCACCTCCATTAACTATTGCTCTTCCCACATTCAGTCCCTAGTGTGTCCCCCTTTCCTTTTTTCCTGTTCTATTTGTGGGGGAGATTATTGGTATTTTCACCTTGAACACGCTAAGCAAGCACTCTGTCTACCACTGAATAATGTCACAAGGCCTCTGTTATGTTTTCATTTTGAAATAAAGGGCTCATTAAATAACCCAGGCTGGCTTTGAACTCATGAACCTCATACCTCAGACTCCTAAATACCTAAAATTACAGTTCTGAACAACAGTGCCCTACCTTGTTCCTATTTTCTATTCCTATTCTTGTAATATTATAAAAACACATTGCATAATCTTGGTTCATTGGTAAAATAATCTATGAGGTTATTTGGTGTTAGGACATGGCTACCTAATATAGTTACTATGAAAATATGATGACCTGATTTTAACCCTCAAATGCTAATAAATATATGAATGTGCCTTTAAGCATAGTGCTAGGGAGGTCAAGACAGGAAGAGATCTAGAGTTTTTGGTTTCTGGTAGCCAGTAGCCAAGTAAGTGAGCTCCAATCTAAAAATAAGTAAATAAATAAGGTAAGTATTATAAGTAAATAAAGTAGCAAATCAACTGAAGGAGACACCAGATATTTCTGGCCCCCATATGTATACATCTCTATATAAATGTGTACCTGTGTACACATGTGTTCATATATAGACATATGTATGCACATACATATAATAAGAAAATATAAAAAATTTGCCAATTTTTTTTTTGCTCCATAAAGTTTAAACAATTCCCCTTTGACCTCTAAATAACTTGCAGTAGTCATGGAGCCAGTGATTATATATATATATATATATATATATATATATATATATATATATATATATATATATATTCATTCTCTATGTCTTACATTTTTCCTGTAAGATAATTTTTAAATAAGATAATTTTAATTAAGATAATTATAAAATAATTATCTTTTAATAAACTGTTATTTATTTTGACTGAAGAAATCAGATGAATTTATGGAAAAATAAATACTTAGTTTCTCTATGTCCTCCATTGGTCAATATACACAGTCAACTGTCCTAAAGCTGCTCTACTTTCTTGTACAAGTTCAAAGAATGCACTTCTAGGCAATTTTCCTTCTTACTCCTCCATGAAACATGTAAATATCGCAAATTTTAGATTGCCTTGCTTTTCCTTCACTAATGTTTTCATTTTATCCATGCCTGGCTTTAATATTTAAAAGACACAGAGTAAACCATTTACAAGACAAGAATTATCAGAGAAATAAGTATTTATAAGCCCTCCAAAAAGCAGTGCTGGGTGGGGACAGAGGGTTGGGCCATGCTTCCCCACGAGTTTGGCACTCCATCTAGTGGCAAGGACATCTTACTACAAGGCTTGCCTATCAGACCCTGAACTTTGCAGATAACATTCTCCAATTTTCCTCAGGAAAGAGTTGAAATAGAGCTTTCTTTAAAATGAATATATATATATATATTAACATTGAATAAACATTGTAAACCATTTTACTGTTTATATACTAATTACTGTGTACATATTTATCATTTGTGTACAATTATATCGTTTACAAAAGTGTTTAATGAAACACACTTCTGACACTTTGTTTAATGTTAGTGTTAATCAGTGATATTCATTTACCAGAAATACATCTGAAGAAAACTTGAAAGCTTCAGTTAGTCTCCATACATTTAAAGTCCTTTCTCCTGACATGACCCACACAGCATATTCAGCTAAAATGCCAAACACCGAATCTCATAGAAAAGTAAGGAGGCAGACAGCTAGTCATCTATGGCTCTGACTTGTTGAATATTACCCAGACATTCTAAGAGATGGCTTTCACATCTAAAAATATGGGAATACAAATTTTTTTTATCACATCTAAGGTGGCATGCATAAAATGATAGGACCATTTCAAATTTTAAGCATATATAAATGCCAGTTCATATTCAATGATGTGCCCATTTTATTTTCTTTTATTCAATAGACATGTGCCCAGAAAATTATAAAACAAATTATCTGATCTAACCACTAAATACTTAAATTTACATTTAATAAATGCTCAGAAAAAGCAAGTCACTCTTACTTACAGCTTTCAAGTTGCATTATGCATGTTTGTACATCCATTGGGAAATTCTTGAGATCCATTGGACAGGAGAGTGTTAATGTCAACCTGAAAGGATGAAATGAATTCTTTTAAAGGTAATTTACACTGACACATGCATCTTGTACTGTGTAGAGAAAGAAATTCTCATGTTGAGAGAAACTAAAACTGTGCAAATGAAAATTTCTCCAGGTTAAGAATGTTATTTAAGCACGCGGAACACAGGAACAGTGGAGCAGCTGGGAAAGAATCCTTCTGGTCTGCCATCTGCAACTTTGAGCTGAGGCTGTTCTACAGCCCACTGTGCACAGGTCTTGCCAGGAGAGACCTGTTTTCCCAGGAGTGCCTTCACTTCCTAGCTCAGAGGTGAGAGAGCCACTTTCTCTCCAATAACTATCTGAAGCATGGCTGTGAAGAGCACACAGGGTGCAGGAACCATGGTGCAGTTGGAACAGGATTTTTCTGGTCACCATGTGCACCCAGAGCTTGGGCTATTCTAGAGCCCTCACTACACAAGTTCTGTCAGGAGAGAGCTGGTCTCCCAGGAATGCTGACACAGGCTTACAGACCCACAGGAGGGACAAGGTCCAGCCAGAGACAGCAACAACAACTAACAGGAGAGATAACCAGATAGTGAAAGGGAAACACAAGAATCTTACCAACAGTAACCAAGACTACTAGGCATCATCAAAATCCAATTCTTCCACCACGTCAAGTCCTGGATACCCCACCACACCAGAAAAGTATAATTCAGATTTAAAATCATATCTGATTCTGCTAATTGAGGATTTTAAGAAGAACATAAATAACTCCCTGAAAGAAATACAGGAAAACACAGGAAAACACAGGTAAACACAGGTAAACAGGTAGAAGCCCTTAAAGAGAAAACACAAAATTCCCTTAAAGAATTACAGGAAAACACAACCAAACAGGTGAAGGAATTGAAAAAAAAATCCAGGATCTAAAAATGAAAGTAGAAACAATAAAGAAATCACAAAGGGAGACAATGCTAGAGATAGAAACCCTAGGTAAAGAGGTCAGGAGCAAGCATCAGCCACATAATATAAGAAATAGAAGAGAGAGAATCTCAGGCACAGAAGATAACACAGAAAACATTAACATAACAATCAAAGAAAATATAAAAGGCAAAAAGCTCCTAGCCCGAAACATCCAGGAAATCCAGGACAGAATAAGAAGACAAAACCTAATGATAATAGGTATAGAAGAGAGTGAATATTTTGAAATTAAATGGCCAGTAAATATCTTCAAAAAAATTATAGAAAACTTCCTTAACCTAAAGAAAGAGACGCCCGTGGACATACAAGAAGCCTACAGAAAACAAATACTTTGGAAGAGAAAAGAAATTCCCCCATCACATAATAATCAAAACACCAAATGTACAAAACAATGAAAGAATATTAAAAGCAGTAAGAGGAAAAGGTCAAGTAACATATAAAGGCAGATATAACAGAATTACACCAAATTTCTTGCTAGAGATGATGAAGGCCAGAAGATCCTGGGCAGACATCATACAGACCTAAGAGACCACAAATGCCAGCCCAAGGTACTATACCCAGCAAAATTCTCAATTACCATAGATGGAGAAACCAAAGTATTCCATGACAAAACCAAATTCACACAGTATCTTTTCACGAATCCAGCACTTCAAAGGATAAGAAATGGAAAGCTCCAACATAAGAAGGGAAACTACACCCTAGACAAAGCAAGAAAATAATCTTCTTTTTTTTTCTTATTTATTTCAATAGAAAATTGTTTTTATTAGGCAGGCAGGAAAGAAGACAGACATAGGAACAGACAAGAAGGAAGGACTTAAGTCAATTCTTTTCTTTTTTTTTAGTTTCCTTTTTTTTCCAACTTTTTATTAGATATTTTCTTAATTTACATTTCCAATGCTATTCTGAAAGTCCCCTTCCCCCTCCCCCCTCCCTGCTCCCTTGCCCACCCACTCCCACTTCTTGGCCCTGGCATTCCCCTGTATACACACACACAAAAAAAAAACATAATTCTGCTTCTAACAATCTTTTTCCTTAATATCTCCTAATATCAATGGACTCAATTCCCCCAAAAAAATACATAGACCAGCAGACTGAACATGTAAACAGGATTCAACATTTAGCTACATACAGGAAACCCATGATAGTGACAAAGACAGATACTACCTCAGATTAAAAGGAAGGAAACCAATTCTCCAAGCAAATGGTCCCAAGAAACAACCTAGAGTAGCCATTCTAATATCGAATAATATTGACTTCCAACCTAAAGTTATCAAAAAAGATAAGGTAGGACACTTCATACTCATCAAAGGAAAAATCTACCAAGAAGAACTCTCCACTCTGAACATCGATGTTCCTAATGCAAGAGCACCCACATTCATAAAAGAAACTTTACTAAAGCTCAAAGTACACATTACACCACACACAATAAGAGTGGGAGATTTCATTACTCCACTCTCAGCAATGGACAGATCATGGAAACAGAAACTAAACAGAGACACAGCAAAACTAACAGAAGTTATGAAACAAATGGATTTAACAGATACCAATAGAACATTTTATCCTAAAACAAAAGGATATACCTTCTTCTCAGCACCTCATGGTACCTTCCCCAAAATTGACCATATAATCAGTCACAAAACAGACCTCAACAGATACAAGAAGATTGAAATGATCCCATGCATCCTACCAGATCACCACAGGCTAAGGCTGATCTTTGATAACAACATAAACAATAGAAAGCCGACATACATGTGTAAGCTGAACAACACTCTNAACTCTGTGCCCCACTTTTTAATGGGGATATTTGATTTTCTGGTGTCCACCTTCTTGAGTTCTTTATATATATTGGATATCAGTCCCCTATCTGATTTAGGATTGGTGAAGATCCTTTCCCAGTCCGTTGGTGGCCCTTTTGTCCTGTTGACAATATCTTTTGTCTTACAGAAGCTTTGCAACTTTATGAGGTCCCATAGAACCCAAGACTGCCAGCCCAGAGATGGTCCCACCCACAAGGGGCCCTTGATCACTAATTGAGAAAATGCCTCACAGCTAGATCTCATGGAGGCATTTCCCCAACTGAAACTCCTTTATCTGTGATAATTCCAGCTGTGTCAAGTTGACACAAACCTAGCCAGTACACTACCTAAACAAGTGAACAATCTGTATGACAGGAATTTCAATTTTCTATAGAAAGAAATTGAAAAAAGATCTCAGAAGATGGAAAGATCTCCCATGTTCATGGATTGGCAGGATTAATATAGTAAAAATGGCCATCTTTCAGAAAGCAATATACAGATTCAATGTAGTCCCCATCAAAATTCCAACTCAATTCTTCAGAGTTAGAAAGAGCAATTTGCAAATTCATCTGGAATAACAAAAAATCTAGGATAGTGAAACTATTCTAAATAATAAAAGAAATTCTGGTGAAATCACCATACCTGACCTTGAGCCCTACTACAGAGCAGTTGTGATAAAAACTGCATCATATAGTGACAGACAGGTAGATCAGTGGAATAGAATTGAAGACCCAGAAGTGGACCTATACACCTATGTTTACTTGATCTTTGAAAAAGGAGCTAAAACCATCCAGTGAAAAAAAGACAGCACTTTCAACAAATCATGCTGGTTCAACTGGCAGTTATCATGTTGAAGAATACATTCTTTTCTCCTTGTACAAAGCTCAAGGCGAAGTGGATCAAGGACCTCCACATAAAGCCAGTTACACTGAAACTAATAGAAAAGAAAGTGGGCACATAGGCATACTCGAGCACATGAGCACAGGAGAAAATTTCCTGAACAGAATACCAATAGCTTATGTGTAAGATCAAGAATTGACAAAAGGGAGCTCATAAAATTGCAAAGCTTCTATAATGAAAAGGATACTGTCAATAGGCAAAATTATACCTGAGGACCCAGCAATACCTCTCCTGGGCATATACCCAGAAGATGCTCCAACATGTAATAAGGACACAGGCTCCACTATGTTCATAGCAGCCTTATTTATAATAACGAGAAGCTGGAAAGAAACTAGATGTTCCTGAACAGAGGAATGGATACAGAAAATGTGGTACATTTATACAGTGGAGTATTACTCAGCTAATAAAAACAATGATTTCATGGAATTTTTAGACAAATGGATAGAATTAGAAAATATCATCCTGAGTTAGCAAACTCAGTTACAAAAGAACACACATGGCATGCACTTACTGATAAATGCATATTAGCCTAGATGATCAGAATACCCAAGATAAAATTCACAAAATACATTAAACTCAAAAAGAAGGAAGACCACAGTGTGGATACTTTGTTCCTTTTTAGAAGGGGGAACAAATTACCCATGGAAAGAGTTACAGAGACAAAGTGTGAAACAGAAACTGAAGGTATGACCATCCAGATACTGCCCCAGCTGGGGATCCATTCCATATACAATCACCAAACTTAGACACTCTTGTAGATGCCAACAAGTGCTTGCTGGCAGGAGCCTGATATAGCTGTCTCCGGAGAGGCTCTGCCAATACCTGACAAATACAGATGCTCTCAGCCAACCATTGGACTGAGCACAGGGTCCCCAATGAAGGAGCTAGAGAAAAGACCCAAGGAGCTGAAGAGGTTTGAAGCCCCATAGGAGGAACAACAATATGAACTAACCAGTCCCCCCAGAGCTCCCTGGGACTAAACAACCAAACAAAGAGTACACATAGTGGGACTAGTGTCTTTAGCTGTATACATAGCAGAGGATGGCCTAGTCGGTTTATCAATGGGAAGAGAGGCCCTGGGTCCTGTGAAGGCTCTATGCCCCAGTATAGGGAAATGCCAGGGCCAGGAAGTAGGAGTGGGTGGGTTGGTGAGCAGAGGGAGGGGAGTAGTGTATAGGGGTTTTTTGGAGGGGAAACCAGGAAATAGGATAACATTTGAAAAGTAAATAAAATATCTAGTAAAAATAGACAAATAAATAAAAAATAAAAACAGAATGTTATTTTTTTCTGAAATAAGCATATATTTATAAACAAATATATGTATTTTGGTGGGAGAGATGTTGAAGTATCATCACACCTATAAATATTCTGCTTTGTTTATTTATTTATTTATTCATTCATTCAATTTATTCATTTACTTCCTTACATTAGAGATACCTAGAAGAGACATTTCTCTCCAAAAGTGAATCCCAAGAGATAAATATTGATGTGGATTCTATACAATTACCAAATTTCAAAAGATGCATTTCATTTAAATATCATATTACTCTCCTTTAAGTTACAGTTTATATGGGAAAGTGAAGTTGTACATGCGGAGAGACAGAATGCAGAGAAATAATCCGCTATGACAATTCTGAGCATTTCTGCAGCCCTCTCTGGGAAGTTGTGGCTGGATAGAGAAGCATTGAGCACAGAGTATCCGAAGAACTTGAGTGTTTACTAACAGAGTACGCAATGGATCTTACTCTGGCTTGAACATTCTACAAGTTCCTGTCAGAGTCAGGAAATCTTCTCTAGTATCTAATAATAGTATCCTAGTAACTTTATCCTAATAACAGTATCATAATATTATTATCCTAATAACTTTTCTTTTCCACTAACTCTGTTGGGTGGTGATCTAGAAGAGAAGTTGAACCTTTATTAAAAGTAGGTTGCAGAAAATTTATGCCTACACACAGATACATGTGCATTTAATATGTATAATATAATGGAATATATATATATATATATATATATATATATAATTTAAACATATTACTGATATATCTTTTATTTTTACCAAGAATTTGTATTTTATAAAAGTGGGAGAGAAAAGAAGGTGGTCCAGATCTCTGGTCAATGTTCTTCAAAGTTCTTTTCTGAGAAACCTCATTCAGCCACCTTTATATTTATTTCCTTACTGAAACCTATTGTACTAGTGAGCTTGCTAAGTGGTTAGTTTAACTGAACTTGTGACAACAGGCATATTACTCTAACCTCTCTAAACAACAGCTTTCTCTTCTCTAAACTGAAGATGGCAAAGATACCTACTGGACAGTTGAGGAGAGATATCATGGGTGGTGTGGAATTCCCTCAGAAAAGTATTTGACATATAGGGAATACAGAATGGTTGTTACATTTTAATGACTGACTATTATATATTTGAACAAAAAATGACTAGCAATCTAACTACATTTTTTAAAATGGAATTTTTATGTAAAGCATAGATAGGCAGTTAAAATGATATATAGTATCCAGTATCTTGCTGACATAGGTCCAATTAGCAGAGTTTGGGAGAAATAAATGGATAGACACATGGCATGGTGGATTTTTAGGAGTCTCAGAAGGATCATTGAGTAATTCATTCAAGTTCTTGAGGATCAAGGCAATTCACTCCTTAACACACTAAAATAATCAGAACACTCCATGTGCAAAAGTGCTATTTTCACTTTCTGGCCCAAGTAGGTTAAGTGATACTAAGTAATAGCATGGCATTTCAACATTCTCTCTTCAAAATGCAATTTAGAAACTAGCTAGACACAATGTTCCCTGCCTTGTGAAAGAGCTTATCAGGAGAGAAGAGACATGCACATTCAGAAACTCACAGGCATTTCGTTCATTTTCCAAATAGCCAAGGTTTTTGCCAGCCAGTTTCCTATGCTGACTTGCAGAACGCTCTGACCTTTCCTGGAGAAGTAGAAACTGTCCTCAGCATCTTTTCCTCACTCTCAGGGTGCATGTGTTGTCAAATTCATATCGTGGCTATTTCTCCACTTACAATGAGAGCCAGTTCACAATCCCAACAACAACAAGTTCAAAGGAGTTATTTGGCAAAGCAGAACAATTTGCTGAAGACCTGTTGTAAATAACTTCTATAAAAATCAAATTATTTGCTTTGCTTATTTTTTTTTCAATTTAATGTGAAACATAATTGATTAAACAAAACACTGATTAACCAATCAGTGTCTCCTGGTTGTAATACAGAGGGTTTGTTTATCCAGATATTGCATGTAAAACAAAGATTTGTTCTAACCACATCAAAGGTAACTGAAGCAAAGAAGCAATGACTCATATTCTGTTTTGGAGATGAATGAATACTTGTTTAAGGAGGACACCAAGTTCTCTTTCTGAGACGAGATACGTAAACAGGATATAGCACTTCTTCCTCCCCCTAAGAAGTCTTGGCTTAGTGAAACAGTGATGATTTTCAAAAGGCTGACTCATCTATGAAAACCACTAGCTTCATTAAAATTTAATTATTATCCATTTATAAAACACCATTGCTTGTGTGATGTGTCTGTCCCAATGTCTATTTGAAACTAAACATGTTTTCTGACTCTTATTACAGGTTTTTGAATCAAAAGAAGTATGCTTTAACTTCTATTGGTGTATCATTTTATTGGTGTAACATAATGTGTTGAGCATAATAGCAATTTTTGTGCTCAAATACATATTACGATATTGCTCAACATTTTGCAATTTGAAAACATAAAGATAGTGGTTCTTCCTTAACAATCTAAGGGGTTTTGAAAGAGGCTCTTAATCCCATACTAAGATTTTATGTCACTTTTTTTTTATTAGTTATTTTATTTATTTACATTTCAATTGTTGTCACCCTTCCTGGTCCCCCCTTGCCGACCTCCAACCTCATTCCCAATCCCCTTGACTGTAAGAGGGTGCTCCCCCACCCCTCCCCAACCCACTCCCACCTAACCCCTCTAGCATCCTTCTCTGCGGCATCCACAAAAACAAGTACATCCCTTTCTACTGAGGCCAGACAAGTCAGTCCTCTGTTATATATGTAGCAGGAGGCACAGACAAGCCCATGTATACTCTTTGGTTGGTGGCTTAGTCCCCGGGAGCTCTGAGGGGTCCTGATAGTTGATACTGCTGTTCTTCCTATGGGGTTGCAGTTCCTGTCAGCTTCTTCAATCCTTCCCCTAACTCTTCTATTGGACTATTGGAGTACTTAGGCTTAGACCAATTGGTTGTGTATAAGCATTTGCATATGTCTTAGGTGCTGGGAGAGACTTACAGAGGACAGCTATACCAGGATGCTGTCTTCAAGCACATCTTGGCATCAGCAATAGTGTTGGGGTTTGGTGTCTGAAGATCCCAAGGTTGCGGGGGGGGGGGGGGTTGTCTCTGGATGGCCTTTCTTCAGTTTCTGCTCCATCTTTTGTCCCTACATTTTCTTTAGTCAGGAACAATCTGAGTTAAAAATATTGAGATGATGGGTGGCCTCATCCCTCAACTGGGGTTCATCTACTGGAAGTAGTCTCTTCATCCATTTGCCTGCAAAATTTGTGATGTCCTTGTTTTTAATAGCTAAGTAGCATTCCATTGTGTAAATGAAACACATTTTCTTTATTCTTTCTTTCGTTGTGGGGAACCTGGTTTGTTTCCAGCTTCCGGCTATTATAAATAAGGCTGCTCTGAACATAGTGGAGCACATGTCCTTGTGATATTGTAGTGCATGTTTTGGGTATATGCACAGTAGTGGTAGGCTGGGTCTTCAGGTAGAACTATTTCCAATTTTTCTGAAGAACCCCCAGGTAGATTTCCAAGGTGGTTGTACCAGTTTGCATACCCACTAGCAAGGGAGAAAGAAGTGTTCCTCTTTCTCAAGATCCGTATCAGTATCTGCTGTCACCTGAGGGATTTCTGTTTGTTTGTTTGTTTGTTTGTTTATCTTAGACATTCTGATTGGTGTAAGTAAATCTCAGGGTTATTCTGGTTTGCATTCCCCTGCTGACTAAAAATGTTGAACATTTCTTTATGTGTTTCTTGGCCATTCAAGATTCCTCAGTAGAAAATTCTCTATTTAGTTCTATACTCATTTTTAAAGTTAGATTATTTGGTTTTCTAGAATTTAATTTCTTGAGTTCTTTGTATATTTTGGATATTAACCCTCTATTATATGTAGAGTTAGTAAAGATTTTTCCCAATCTATAGGTTGCTGATTATTGACAGTGTCTTTTGCCTTACAGAAGCTTTTCAGTTTTTATGAAGTCCTATTTGTCAATTGCTGATCTTATGGCCTGAGCCACTGGTGTTCTGTTCAGGAAAATTTCCACTGTATCAATGTGTTTGAGACTATTTCCCACTTTCTCTTCTATTAGATTCAACGTATCAGATTTTATGTGGAGGTCACTGATCCACTTGGACTTGAGTTTTATACAAGGAGTTAAAATGGACCAATTTGCAATTTTCTACATTCAGACAGCATGTTAGACTAGCATCATTTGTTGAAGATGCTTTCTTTTTTTCCACTGGGGTGTTTTGGCTTCTTTGTCAAAGATCCAGAGACCATAGATGTAGGTTTATTTCTGGGTCTTGAATTTTATTCTATTGATCAACCTGTTTGTCTCTGTGCCAATACAATGAATTTTTTTTTTAATCACTATTGCTCTGTATTGAGCTTGAGATCAAGGATGGTGATTCTCCCTGAAGTTCTTTTATTGTTGATAATAGTTTTTGCTCTCCTGGGTTTTTGCTATTCTAGATGAATTTGAGAATTTCTCTTTCTAACTCTAAAGAATTGAGTTAGAATTTTGATGGGGATTGCATTGAATCCGTAGATTGCTTTTGGTAAAATGGTCATTTTTACTAGGTTAATTTTCTAGATCCATGAGCATGAGTTATCTTTCCATCCTCTGAGGTCGTCTTCAATTTCTCTCTTCAGGGACTTGAAGTTCTTGTCATACAGATTTTTCACTTGCTCGGTTAGAGCTAAACCAAGATATTTAATATTATTTGTGACTAGGTGAGGGTTTGGTTCCCTACTTTTTTTTTTTTTCAGCCTGTTTATCCTTTGTATATAGAAAGGCTACCGATCTCTTTGAGTTCATTTTATATTAAGCCAGTTTACTGACGTTGTTTATCAGCTATAGGAGTTTTCTGGTAAAATTCTTGTGGTCATGTATGTATACTATCATATAACCCACAAATAGTGATACCAGAACGTTTTCCTTTCCAATTTGTATCCCTTTGACCTACTTTGTTGTATAATTGCTCTAGCTAGAACTTTGAGTACTATACTGAATAAATAGGGAGAAAGTGGGCAGCTTTGTCTTTTCCCTGATTTTAGTAGGATTGCTTCAATTTTTGGTTTGCTGTATATTGCTTTTATTATATTTAAGTATGTGCCTTGAATTCATGATTTCTCCAAGATTTTTAACATGAAGGGGTGTTGTATTAGGGGTGTTGTATTTTGTCAAATACTTTTTCAGCATCTAATGAGATGTGTGTGTGTTTTTTCCTTGCATTTGTTTATATAATGGATTACCTCATTAGATTTCCAAATATTGAACCATCACTGCATCCCTGGGATGAAGCCTACTTGATCATGATGAATGATCATTTTGATGTGTTCTTGAATTCAGTTTGTGAGAATTTATTTTATTGAGTATTTTTGCATTGATATTCATACATGAAATTGGCCTGAAATTCTTGTGTGTGTGTGTGTGTGTGTGTGTGTGTGTGTGTGTGCTTTAAATATCAGAGTAACTGTGGCTTCATAGAAAAAAATTAGGTAGTATTCCTTCTGTTTCTATTTTGTAGAATAGTTTGGGGTGTATTCTCCTAACTCTTTTTGGAAGTGTCATAGAATTCTGCACTAAGTCCTTTGGCCCTGAGGGATCTTGGGGGGTTTTAGTGGTTATTAATGAGTGCTTCTGTTTCCTTAGAGGTTATGAGACTGTTTAGATAGTTTACCTAATATTGATTTAACTCTTTTTCTTTTCTTTTTCTTTTCTTTCTTTCTTTTTTTTTTGTATAAAAATAGAGTTTATTTAGGGCATGGGGAGAGGAGTTAAGAGAGTAGTAGAGGCAAAGAAAGGCAGAAAGAAGGAGAACGTAGAGAAGTAGAGGGTTGGCCATGACCATGTGGAGAGAAGGGGAAAGGGAACGGGGAGAGAGGGGGAGCAAGGCTGCAAGAGGCAGGAGTAAGAGCATAAGTTTGATATACCCCTTGTACGTGGCATCTGTGTAGAAACTCATCCTTTTCATCTAGATTTAACGGTTTTGTTGAATATGGGCTTTTGTGGTAAGATCTGATGATATTTTGAAAAATTTACCTAGTTCAAATAAAAGTTTATATTTTGATCTCTGAATTGTGTGTAATACTTCTGAAATAAATGTTCCCATTACCTGATTTGAAAGGGAGGCTTCTGCAGTATTAGTCACAGGGTTGTTTGTGTGCTATCAGTATAGCAAATATTTAATATTTGACTCTGTTGTGCTTGTCTAATTTGTGAGGAGGATATTTCTATTCCATTTTTCAAGTCATAAGACTGAGCTTTACACAGGACCTTCTAACAGTGTTCAATATTGGTCAGTGAACTGGGTGAAACACCATATTTCTGCTTTGTCATCTTTTGTTTTATGTTTTAGAAAATAATAGTAAAAACCTTATTGCCTTTGTATATCTGATACCATGATACATATTTCATATTCATTATTAGCTAGAAGATGTATTTAGTCTTCACTGGGCCTCTTGTTCTCTCCATTTCTCTTGCTGTGAATGCTAAGACTAAGAGCCCAGCCAGCATTTTACCTGTACCATGTCTAAGGATTAACACTCTCCAAACATTCTGACATGGGATTACATTGCTCACTTACTTGGAAAAAGAGAAGGCTTGTTTGCAGTTTGCTCTAAAAATAGTGTGTTCTCCAAGCTCCCTCTTCCAGAGTCACTGTACAACTGGCTATGCATTTTTATTCATCTAAACTCCTCGCATTGGTCCAGGGAGACTTGGGGAGAGGTGAGAAGTATCCTTGCTGCTTGCTTTACCATAATAATAAAATCCATTATTTCTGACTCAGGAATTTTGTTTTCAGCAACCATAAAACAGTGAAAGGTTGATTTTATAAGCAGGATAAAAATAAAATTTGAAACTTCTTCTTGAGGCAAATGTCTGACTCCAAACCCTTCATCTGAAAGCAATTTACTTAAATGTTTTTTTAGTGTAATCCAAAATATATGATTTAAAATTTTAAATAGCTCCATAAATCATTACACAAAACAAAACAAAAACAAAAACAAAAACTTGAGTCTCACTAAGGTTGAAGAGTTGGGTCATTGATTAAAACCATTTGTTATTCTTTCAGAGGCCCTGGGTTTGATTTTCAGAACCTACATGGTACCTTGTAGCTATTCATAACTCTAGACATCTGACACATCATTCTGACTTCTGCAGTCCATTGGCACAATGTGATGTATATATATATATATATATATATATATATATATATATATATATATACACATATATACACATATATGTGTATATATATATATATATACACATATATGTGTGTGCGCAAAATAGTTACACATGTAGAATAAACAAATTTAAAAATATATTTCTTTAAATGCACATCATTTTTCTTTCTTTTTTTCCAACTTTTATTAGATATTTTCTTCATTTACACTTCAAGTGTTATCCAGCAATTTCCTATACCCTCCTACCTCCCGGCCCTGCTCCTCTACCCACCCGCTCCCACATCTTGGCCCTGGCGTTCCCCTGTACTGGGCACATCATTTTTCTAACTGTACCTTTCTTGGTTCTATTTCCTCAGTGTTAGCCTTTTTCAGCTGTTTGTATATTATTTATTTATATATATATATATATATATATATATATATATATATATATATATATATATGCCATTATAAAATGATTGTATGCTGTACTTAATAGTTGAAACTGTTTCTTTAATATCCTATAAAAGCTATACAAGTTTTTAAAATCTTATAACCTATGCATTCTTAACTTCCCACCAATCAGCAAACCTACTTGTAGTTAGACAAATATCATGGAATTATATGTTAGGAGTCTGTGATTAATGTTTGTGTTAAGGTTGGTAATTTGCATAATTACTGTTCTCGCATAATGTTTTCATTTTTCCTTGATATTAATAAGCATCTTACATTAACCATATTCATAGTTTTATATTCTTACTACTGCTTCAAATTCTACTCTGTCTCCCTGCTACTAAATCATTCTTAGTGGTTGGACACAGCAGGGTATCTCTCGGCCATTTCAATTAAAATTCTTCCTTTTTGACCTTTCTTCGTTTCAACTCAGATTTAGTTTTCTGTACTTATATTCAGGTTTTACATTCTTCTGATAGTCATCTGATTATGTGTGTATGTGTGTGGATATATATATATATATATATATATATATATATATATATATATATATATATATATAGTGTGTGTGTGTGTGTGTGTGTAATAGGGTATGAATATGTATGGTATATGTGTGTATGTGAGTACACATGTGTACTATATGTGTGTGTTGTGTTAATGTGTTTGGCTTGTGTGTGTATGGTGTGGTGTATGTGTGTGTAATATGTGTATATTGTGTGTGAACGTATGTATGTGCATGTATGTATGGTGTGTGTATATGTGGTTTATGTTTATTTGTGTGTATATATATATATATATATATATATATATATATATATGTATATGTATATATGTGTGTGTGTGTGTGTGTATCTTTGTGTATGTGTGTGGTGTGTGTGTCTGTGTATTTGGTGTATATATGTGTGTATATATTGTATGTGTGTTTGGTGTGTGTATATGTGTGATGTGTGTATATGTATAGATGTTTATGTCTAACTTCAGTTTGTGTATATGTTTGTAAGTGTGGTGTGTGAATCTTTTGTATGTGTTTATATTTGTGTGTGTGTGGTGTGTATGTATGTGTGTGTGGCATGCTTTAATTCTACTTTCGTGGAAGTTTCCTCTATTTTACCGAACTTTCCATACTGCTTGATATTACATAGTATCTATGGCTTTAGCCTTTTATTCCTAGAAGTATCATTTTATACACGATTAATGTGAAAAAAAAACAAACAAACAAAAACAACTATCTGTGATTGAAGATTCTGGGTGAGGAAATCAGGACAGGGTGTTCACTGATGTTCCTAAAAGCTAAAATCCATACTTCTTTTCTTTTCTTCTCTTTTTTTTTTTCATTTTTGTTCTTTGTTATCCTGCACTTCCTAAAGTCTGCCTTGCCTAAAATTCCTTTAAGTTAGATGTTATTTATTTTCTGCCTTCTGTTGTTCTCCCGCTTTGTCTCTTGTTCTGCTGTGTTTGAGTTTTCACACTCATTTCCCAGCTTATTAGATGATGCTCCCAGCACTTGTCTGTTGTTGATTTATCATCTGTTCATTTTGGCTTCCTGTGTCCCAATGCCATTGCTCTTCTTTATTCAGTTCAATTAATGGTTTCAGTGAGACTTAAAGAGGGGATACAGATGGCTGCTCAAGTTCACTTGGTTGAACTTGCCAGGACTTTCTGCCTTCATTAAACAGCCAAGGAAGCCAGATCTCACATGAAACACCACAGATGCTCCATTTGCAAACTGAACAAGATTTGTTTTCTTGTACAGTTCTTTTCCTAACAAAGAAACGGAAGGTTTGGAGCATTTGAAGATTTCAAAGTCCTGTAAGATATCCAAAATCAACCCACAAAAATTATTTTTTGTTTGATCATTTAATGCAGAATACAGGAATGACTGTTAACCAAAAGGACGTCTGTTTTATTTGAATTCATACTGGAAGTAAAGGATACATTTCTGAATTATTCCATAACCTTTTCTCTAAATGTTAGAAGAAATACATTCTATCTATAATAGAGAAGACCATTTACAAAAGAGATAAATTCAACTTCTTTCTCCATTTTTCAAACAAAATTTTCCAGCATTTACAGGGGACACAGTAATACTGTCTTGATAATTATACTGAAATTTTCTTTTAAATAATGTTGATACTTTTAGCATGATGGATTTAAACTGGAGATATTGTTTCAGTCTTAAAATCATATTATCTTCCTAATTAAGATTATTGGATGAATTATCATAATAAAAGACCTCATGGTTTTAAGCTTCCAAGATATTATATTGTTATCAAAAAGTTCTTCCTTACCAAAAAATGACTCTAGTATATTAATGTGGGTATATGACATGAGAGATTAGATCTTATTTTTTTAATTCACATTTTTAACTTTCAACATTTAGGAAGGAGGATCCCACACATGTCATGTGCACATGTGGAAGTCAGACCACAGGAAAATGATAGTTGGGGCTTTTCTCCTAGCATTGGGTCCTAGGAAACAAATTTCTGTCTTCAGCCAATGTAGAATTGCCTCCACACACTGAGCCGTCTTGCTAGCCACCAAACATCGTTCTTTTATGTTGATAATTTCCAACTCCAATAAAATTTATATGTAAAGAAATACACATACCATAGCGTATATATTTCACACTCAGAAGTGCACACACACAGAGGCACACCGACTTCTGTGAAATTCATATGTAAATAAATATACATAATCATAGAGGATATATTTAACACTCACATGCCATACTCAGATATACACAGAGAGATACACATACACACACAAATTTATAAACACATACAATATTTCAGTTCTGATAAATGAGATGATCTGTACATTCCAATTTTGCAAAAATTAATGGTTTCATTGTACCTGGTACTATTTATTTTTTTAAAAATTTAATTGAATTTTGATTAATTAATTTGCGCATGTGTGTATACACACATGTAAATGGACAGCTATAGTGCATGAGGGAAGGAAAACTTGCTTGCAGTAGTTTGTGATCTCTTTCCACATTGGGGATTGAACTCAGGCTCCTAGGGTTGACATCAAGCATCTTTCCCTGTTGAACCATCTCCCTACCTCTGGTGCTTCTTCATTTTTATTTATTTATTTATTTATTTTTTATATAACCTCTACCACAAAAGAGCTAAATAGACAAGTTAACACTTTATCAGGAAAAATGTTATAACTGACAAAGGTACATTTTTGGTCTTCTGGTTATTGTACTGAGAAATTTTCATATAGCAAGCAAGCCCTGTCCCATGGGACCACATTAGCAGCAGCAAAAACAAACAAACAAACAAACAAAAACATAAAAACAAAACAAATTTTAAATTAGCAGGGAAGAATTTAAGTTGTTAAATGTATACCATGTGAAGGATTTATTTAAAATCACCATGAGTTTAAATCCAGAGAAGTTGGGGATGACAGGAATAAATTAATGGGATCTGTCACATACTATATGTATTTGTTTTCTGAGTAATCTATAGCTCATTGCTTAAAATTCAAATAACATAAATTTACTTAGGGTAAAATTTATAGTTCTTTATTACTGCATAAATCGTACCACTTGTTTTTATAGTTAGTTATTTTAATCAATTATGAGTTTCCTTCCAAAGTTCTTACATAGATCTACACACATAGTCACATTTTACATAAAATGGGAATAATTTTAAGAAAGACATCCTGGATTGATAATTGTGATAATTGATAATTGTGTAAATTTTTTTGTTTTGTTTTGGTTTGTTTTGTTTGTCGAGACAGGGTTTCTTTGTGCAGTCCTGGCTCTCCTGGGTAGACCAGGCTGTCCTTGAACTCAGAAATCTGCCTGTCTTTGCCTCCCAAGTGTTGGGATTACAGGCGTGCACCACCACTACCCGGCCTATAGAATGCATTTTAATAAACCTATTAATATATGGTACATCTTACTGAAATCTAGTGTATATAATGCAGGTACTGTACTTTTATACAGTGCTGTAGACTAATAACCCCATAATTACTGTATATAAGTGATTAATGTATTGATTGATAATCTGACAATGGTTATATTACTAGAATAAACAAAATCACTATCATAACTCTTACTAATTTGCTTTTAATTATTTAAAATTTTTGTGTTTGTGCATGTCTGTGCATGTTTGTGAGTATGTGTGTACTTGTGAGTACTCTCTGTGGCCTCAGGTTCTATTCTCTCTTTCTTTATTTCCTTTTCTTTCTTTTTCTTCTTTTGGCCTACAACTCACAAAGTAGGCTAGGCTGACTATTAAGACCTGGGACCACTCTGTTCACCTCCCCTGTGCACACATGTACACACACACATATAGATAGATCTGTATTATATATATCACTGATAGATATTTATGTAATTACATAATTTATATACTTTTCCTCTGTCCAAAGTCTCCCATATATACTTTCAGTTTGCTCTCTTTCAAATTTAAGCCTCTGAAAATTATATTGATATATGGGAGTCTACTCCATGCCCTGAAAGTATATACATTTTATGTACATAACTATACTTACACACACACACATATATATATATATATGTGTGTGTGTGTGTGTGTGTGTGTGTGTGTGTGTGTGTGTGTGTGTATGTGTGTGAATGTTTGCCTGCATGCATATTTGTACATCACATGTGTGTCTAGTGCTCATAAAGGCTTCACAAAGTCATTGGATGTACTGGAGCTGGAGTTACAGATGACTGTGAGCCACCATGTTGGTGATAAGAATAAACCTAGGTCATCTGAAAGAGCATCCAACTCTCTTAATTGCTGAACTATATCTCTGACTATTTACTTATGTCCTTATTAATAACAAAGTAGTGTATATGGTTATTAATAAGGACATAAGTAAATAGTCAGAGTCATACCTTGTGTGCAAATTTAATGCACATACATTATACATGTAGTTTAGATTCCTAGAATTAAATTACAAAATTGAGTTACATATGAATCTTATCATATCTAAACAAATCATCTTGCCAACATATGTCTACTGAGTTAACACCAAATATCATTAGCTAATTTCTGTTTATTATGAAAACAAGACCCTGATAGACATTGAGAATCACCATTTACCTGGTAAAGTATATTTTCTGTATATGTCACTTTTGTTATTTATATTATCTTTCTGCATCAGTTATAACTTTAGCTCATTTGTCAATATACTTTAATAAACTCAGGATAAGAAGGAAAAAAAAAACTATTGTATTTACGTTTTTTGCTGTTTAGTTTACATTCTTGAAATATCATTGTTGTAGAGGAATTTTAATCAATCTTTTGGCTGCTCTGGGAAGGGATCACATCTAAAGACTTTCTAGGTCTATGTGATCTGCCTGGAATACAGACATGCCTTTAATCTCAGGAGACAGAGGTGAGCAGATCTCTGAGTTCAAGGCCAGCCTGGTATAGAGCAACTTTTAGGTAAAGAAAAGCTTAGTCCCATGAGTGATGGTACATGCCTTTAATCGCAGCACTCAGAAAACAGAGGCATGAAGATCCCTGAGCTGTAGTCAATCAATGTGATTGAGTTAGTGCATTGAGAGGCTGTATAGTAGAGTGCAGTTAGCAGTTCAGTTCCTAAAGTTCGAGGCAGTTTTTAACAGGATAGTTTTACAGAAATAGGTACACAGAGAACAAGCTAGACACAGGTGAATACTGAATGAACTGGAGAATGAGAAGGGGTCAGAAAATTAGAACACATGGCCAGAGTTAGTTTGAGGCCAAGCAGAGAAAGTCAATCAGAAGCAGAGAGAAGCCAGTTTGAATCAGTCAGCTTGGAGAGGGGTTTGGGCCAAAACAACTGATTTGAACCAGCCAGCCAGAGTTCAGAAAAAAAACTATAAAGGATGAACTTCTTCAGCATTAAGCCCCTGAAACAAATACATCAGCCAAATTAAAGATATATTTACACCGTGTCCTTTCTTTTACTATTTCTTTCTGCTAGAAAAATTTCTTAGCAAGACTCTAAAAATAAATTTACTTCTAATAAATTCCAACAGCTTCTTTCATCCATGGAAACTTTCATTTCCTTTTCATTTTTGAAGTATGTTGTGTTTTTCAATGCTAAATTTATACTTCTTTGCTGACCTTTTACATTTCTTATTTAAGCCAAGCCTGTAATTTGCTCATTGAAAAATTTTAGCATGGTTAAAGTTCATTTAATATTTAGGGTCTGCCATATTTATCTGTGGCATTAATTTTCTTTATATTCTTCTATGTGACTTTTCTGGTCTTTTATATAACACATGAATTTTGAATAATGTATAGGCATAGTTATATTATATTGTTGTACTCATAATCTCATTTTAACTTTCTGTTTTAACTGGATATCTCTGACACTGCTCTACCAGAAAAACAGGGAAGGTTGCTACTTGCTTACTTCCAATGGCAAGTAGAAGTCAAGATTTTCTAGCCAATATTGCATTGACCTGTGAGTAAATATGCTTAGTTACCCCCCACTGACACCATGGATAGAGTAGCCTTATTAATAAACAGTAGTTTGCCCATCTTGAATGTCAATGAAACTCATCTGATACTATGTAAACAGATGAAGGCTTTGTTTTTAATAGGGGAAGGTAGTTCTATATTGGGATCTTTAATAATGCTTTAGTTTTGGAAGGTTATCACAGGGTGGGGCAATGGAAGTTGACCTGATTTTTTTTTTTTTTTTTTTTTACAGTGACTCAACTTTCAAAATAGGATAACTCATTGTGGCCCATTAAGATTGGAAGCCCGGGTCACCTCCTGAGCCTCTTGGATTTAAGCTGGCTTGAGGCAGTGCCACATTTTGTTGTTCTTATTGTTGTTCACGCTGTTGCTGTACTGTTGAAATTGGTTTAAGGTTTTTTTTTTTTTTTTTTTTTTTTTTTCTCTTGCTAGGATGCTGTTTCCCAGCTAGACTAGCTAGAGAAAATAAGTTTTGGGAGAGACTTATTTGGTCAGCACATATTGCTGCTCCTGTGTTGACAGCTTCTTCATCTCTAAGTCAAAAGAGATATACAAGTCCAAAAACAAAGTCAGGAATCATAAATATTGCATGGTCCTTAGGCTTCAGAGTCCATGGTGAGCAAATCTGCTTCATCCATTTCTGAGTATGTCTTTTATTTTCTTATATGCATGATGTCCAGTGCTTTTATTTGTATTTAGGTAGAATAGGAAAATATTTTTCAGATACAACTTCACAGTGGTTAAATTCTTGCCTTTTTGATTATTTTTTTTGTCAATCTCCCAAAAGATTTTAGAATTGTTTTGTCCAGAAAGTGCTCACCATGAACCTATTCTTCTATATAGGAAGTGTCTTAGAGAAAAGTCATCATACTTTTTTTTACAGACACAGGTATTTAGAAATCTGAAGAAATCGCCAGTTAATAGTAGACACTTTTAAGACACAAAAATAATGATTAAAAAGTATGGGCACATGAAATAGGAAAATATGAATAGCCATCAGACTACAATAGGATAAAGTTATGAGAAGCAAATACAGAACAAAGTGCTTTTGGAAAATATCTTGCCAGACAAGTTTTCAAAATAACCATGACAATAAAATTATTTTCTTTACTTATTCTACCACTTGGTAAAAATAGAAACACCTTTAAAATTGTAAAGATAAGATGAAAATCAAAGACCTCTATTACTTATGAAAAAATAATTAACAAGAACAAGAACAAGAAAAAACTAAGACAGAGAATTAATGTTATGCCTAAAGCCTAAATATGTCTAATTTTCTTTATATTTAAAAACATGCTACTATTGTTACAAATATATCAACAACAGCATGTTAGTTTCAGCATGACATTTTCTCGTGAGAGAGATGGCATGAATTCTGTCCTTGACATTTTGTTTATTACATCTAAGAAAACAATGGTAGAACACTTTTGAACAATATTTCATATATTTTTGAAAACATTTCAAATGTTAAGCTAAGTGTATTGTTGTAAATAGCTATTTTTTCCTATTTCCTGAACCTGTAACTATTTGATATCTAATGAACCACCAAAGTCGAATAAATTCTAGAACCTTGATATGTGACCCAGATATCTTTCAATTGCTTTGTGAATGCTGCCAATTTGCTTATTTTAGTAATCATTATGGACTTGTGTTAAGATACACTTTTGGAATTCACATTGTCACTCTATTAGATACTTAAGATTGTTGTTGTTTAGATAAATTTGGAATGTCATACTTAAGGGGAACAATGATAACTCACCCCAAAATTTCCAAACTACACCAACAGTTATAAAGAAAGCAAACAAAAACCAATCTCACAATACCTCATTTTACTAAAATTGACGATTTAAGTCTTTGCTTACCTTATTGAATAAAGGACATTTCCATTTTTGAAAATTCTTAGCAGCTTGTTATCTGTGGTGACTTCGTGGAAGTTAGCCCCCTTCTCATTAGCAAAGAACAAGTCAGGTTTCCAAATGGAATCCAACATAGATGGGTCAAGGTCTAATGAATCGTCAGGATATTCACTGTATGCAAGACGAGGATCATTCCACTTCTGACGAAGAAAAATGTTTACTCTGTAATCCTGAGAGAGAGACAAAGGGAAGGGGAAGAGAAGGAGGGGGAGTGAGAGAGAGAGAGAGAGAGAGAGAGAGAGAGAGAGGGAGAGAGAGAAGGAAGAGAGAGGGGAGGGAGAGAGAGAGAGAAATTTTACGAAGTATAATATGCCAATGTCTGTCATTATAGTTTAAACAATTACAATATGGAGCACTATGGAATATGTAAGTGATGGAAAACTTACAGATACAGAAATGTTTTGCTGTTTTGACTGTGTCTTTTATGACTAATAGTCCTTCCAAGAAAAGACCATACATAATGAAATTTTATCACACTTTTTTTTTTTCTCTTCAAATGTTTTCTTTCCTGGTTTGTCATAGTAAAATATTGAATACTGGTTACACATTTGAAGCCAAATGTTTACTCCATTACATTTATTTTTAGAACCATATCTTTTAGATAGCTAACAAGATTAAAAATGATATTTTTGAGTTTTCTATAATACAAAATAACCATGTATATTTTAATAATTATAATACACAATTTTAATTTTACTTTGTCAGACAAGGTCTCACTATGCTATCTTGGTAGGAATGTCTCAAACTCATTATGTAGACCAGGCTGGATCAGAACTCAGAGATTCTGTCTCTGCATCATGAGTGATAGAATTAAATGTGTGTGTACCCACACCGGGCATATTTAATATTTTTAATATTAAACTTTTCTCAATATGAAAAATCCTCTAAAATACTTTATTAAGGAAAAAACAAAGATGATTTGTGAATACTAAAAGAATAATAATGGCTAATGCCAGCAACTATTTAAGTTGATTTTGATAGTGACATTTTCCAACTATACATTTGGAAGATTATTTTAAAGAAGAGTCAATGTTTTCTACATAAGTTTAGCTTAGTCTGTGCATGCATGTTTGTGTGCATGTGTGTCTGTGTGTGTGGGGGGGGTTGTGGATACAAAGCTTATAAAATATTATGCAAAGTTTCTTTTTGTTTTTGCCTTTTTAAGCCAGAGTCTCAGGCTGGCATCCCCCTTACTATTCAGTGCAGGACGATCTGGAACTGCAAATCCTATGTCTCCACCTCACATGTTGTAAGAATTACAGATATACAGGACCATGCCGTATTATGTAAACCTTTTCATTATTGATTTCTTCTTATATTTTTGCAAAGGTTAAGTGTGATTTAAGTATAAGTTTGAAGAAAATTTCCGTCATCCAGAAAATTTCAGTGATATACAGAAAATATAAAACTTATCCATTTTCGTATTTCTTTAATATCCAATATGGTAAGCAAGCCATAAAAAGGGCTTCCAAACTCTCAAACGTTGTCTCTTAGGCAAATCAAATTCATCCTTTGCCTTGAATACTGAAAACCCTCTGGTCAGGATTTGGTGCTAATTCTAATTGCCTCTAACGTTGGCTAAACTTACATACCAGATGTTCCCCCCTCTGCCTGCTAGATGTTCCGTGCATCTTCCTCTGTCTCTTCTTGTGGTTGTACTTTATCATCTCAAAAAAGAATATAAGCACTACTAAATGTCTGGCATTTAGCAATATAAATTCTTTTAAAATTTTACAAAATTCCTTGAACATATTATCTCTATTTCCCAGCTCTCCAAGATCCATTCTCCCTCCCTTCATATCAAACTTGATGTCCTCTTTTTAATATTATCTTTTAAACATGGAAACTGTTTTGTTTAATTTTATTTTTCCTACCCAAGGATAAGAGCAGACTCTGCTACCTATAGCTTTCATAGTACATGTTTTATTTTTTAATTTAAATAATTTATGCACCAATATTGAGTAAATAAAAACGTGTGTGTGTGTGTGTGTGTGTGTGTGTGTGTGTGTGTGTGTGTGTGTGTTCTTGTATACATAGAGGCCAGGAGAATGTATCAGTTGTCATTATCTGTCACTTTCCATCTTTTTCATTTGAGAACCAACATGGAGGAAGATACCTCAGTCATTTTATTAAACCCATAAATACCAATTTGTGCTGTCCATATGTTCTTGGGTGTATGGTCTTCCCCTGGCATGTTTCCAACTATCATGAGCTGCTTACACTCTTAAAGACCCATCCTAGCTGCTATCAGTTGTAGGTACCTTTTCAGCTAGGTATGGGAATTTGGGTGCATATTCCCTCTCCATCATATTTGGAAAGTCTTGGGATTACATAGATTTTATGCATAATGTCAAGTTAATTTTCAATATGCATATATGTGCATATATTTGTATTACTATTGAGATATTTCTAACAATAGAATTCTGATTGCAATTAGAAAGGGTATGTGTAAAAATTCATATATATGTTGAAAAATAATCCAGAATTCCTGTTTTATGGAGTCTTAGGCAAAGTTGCTGGTGGTATTAACAAATAAAGAGAAAATTATTCTTATTTGTCAAAGAAAAAAATATAACTCTCTCCAATATTCAACTAATTTACTTTTCTAGACTTCTGAAGTTTTGAAGCACTACATAGTATCAGTGTGCATCACAAAGCATAGAACACTAATATTCAATGGTCATATAATTCCTTCTAGCACTTTCTCTGTAATATCCCTCATGTTGCTGTACCATTTGCTACAGGAGCATCCACAGGGAAGCTGGTGGTATGGAACCACTGATTATGAAAAAATGGCTCATTTGAAAATCCTCATTTATTTTTCAGTTACTAAACCAATAGGGAAAAAAGCCATTTTATATAAACTATTTGGAATCTTTAAAAGGTTATTTTATAACACCCTCTAAGTTTCTCATTATCCATATATTTATTCTCTTTGAGAAGGTCAGAATCATTTACAAATTACCAAAAACTGTAAAGGAAAATGGTTTTCAATTCTTAAATCAGACAAAAATAAGTCATATTGGTTAGATCATAGAATGTATTAAACTGATGGAAATATATTCTTTTTATCATGCAGTAACTTCTTTGTGTAGTTAAGAGTTAGAGTCACAGATCAAGAACACTGCTCAATCCTTACACTGGCTTGCCAGCACTTTAAAAAAGCAAACATATTTTCATGAACATTCTTACAAAATGTAGAGGTTCATTTCAAAACATTGAGTTCATTCAGGTCAGTTCAGTCTTAGTTTTTCAGGGGAACACTGGCACACAGCCAGTATTTCTAGTACCTCCTGAATATCAGTGAAGAGTAATAATAGCCATTGTCCTTTGGTTGAGAGGTGAAAGTCATTCTTGGTGTGCATTACAGGTCCCCACCATCCTCATCATCTGCTACCACACAGTTCACTTACATTCTTATTCAATTCAGTTTTATCTGCACGTTATGTGTCTAATTGTCTTCCTTCTTTCCATTGGCCTGGATAAATAGGCAGAATACATTCTCATAGACATTTGTGCCAATAAACTGGTGGATAGGAATTAAGAACAACTTCTTGCACTATGCTTCTACTCACTTTGTAGGAAAACAAAACAAGAATACTTGCTTAGGTATGTTAGACATAGATATCCTGCTACTGTTGCTATTTTCTGTCAGAGACCCAAATCTGCACTTGGAAGTTTACTCACTACAACTTAGAACAAGTTATTATACTTAGCTGTATTATATCTTGGTGGGAATCATAATTTGCATGTTAAAAAGAACAATCACTCATGCATGCCATTCATTTGCAGTATATATTTAACATTATGTGAGCATGATCAGAAAATATAACTCAAATAGTAAAAAGCACTTGGTACTTTAAAGATGAATCAGACCATCACTAAACACATTTTTGAAGACCTTCCAACTACTACATTTTCTGAAATATTTTTGTAAACTATGATATATGCAATAATTGTTTAAAATATAGTGTTAGATGAACATAGGATTGGCCATTAGTGGCACTTACAACTTTGACAGTATTGGGTAGTCATGACAACTATTCAGTTCCATATTATTTTTTCACCCCAGGAGGGAAATCATTGCCCATTGTGTGGTCTGGTCCTGGGCTTTCTTCTTTTTGTTCTTATTATTGTTGGTGGTGCTGCTGCTGCTGTTTGCTTGTTTTTGCTTTTCATTGGGAGATTTATAATGATTGCTTCTATTTCCTTAGGAGTTATGATAATGATTAGACAGTTTACCTGATTTTGATTTAACTTTGGTAAGTGGTAGATGTCTATAAAATCATACATTTTGTTCAGATTTTCCAGTTTTATGGAGTATAGGCTCCTGAGTGAGGTAACCCAAGACCCAAAGGGACATGCGTAGTATGTACTCACTGATAAGAGGATATTACCCAAAGCACAGAGTACCCATGATCTATGCCATAGTCCCAATGAAATTAAACAAGAAGGAAGGCCCAAGGAAGGGTGTTGAATCACACTTAGAAGGGGGAAGAAAATTGTTATAGGAAGCAGACAGGGGTAGAAGTGGATGGGGGTATGTGTGGGGAGAATCAGAGAGAGAGATAGACAGGGCCAGGAGAATGAATGGAAATGACAGCTGCCAGGGGTCAAGGAGTAGGCAGAATCTTTAGGAAGTCCCAGAGACCTGAGATAGAGGATATTCCCAGGAGTCAATGTGATGACCTTAGTCAAGATGCCTAAAAGTGGGGACATGGAACGAGGAAAGGCTAATCCCTATAGCCAGGCAGGACCCCCAATAGAGGAATAAGAACACCAACTTACTCACAAAACTTTTGACACAAAATTAGTCTTGTTTAAAAGAAATTCAGGGGAAAAGATGGAGCAGAGACTGAAGAAATGACGTGTAATAACTAGCCCAACTTAAAATCCATCCCATGGGCAAGCACCAATCTCTGGAATTATTAATGATAATCTCTTGTGCTTTCAGACAGGAGCCTAGCATAACTGTCCTCTGAGAGGTTTTATTCAGCAGGTTGTTGAAACAGATTATTGAAATAGCACAGCCAAACATTGGATGTTGAGGACTCCTATGGGAGAGTCAGGAGAAAGATCGAAGGCCCTATAGGGGATGGGAACCCCTCAGGATGACCAACAGAGTCAATTAACCTGAACCTCAGATCTCTCAGAACCTGAGCCACCAACTAAAGAACACACTCGAATGTGGCCCCTAGCACATATGCAGAAGATACGCAGTTCAATCTCTATGTGCCCCTCCCCCCAAATAACTGGAGTGGAGGCTCTCCTTAGAACTTTAGCCTGGCTGTGGTATCTGTTGCCAAACAAGGCTGATTTGTCTGGCCTCAGTGGGAATGGATTGACTAATCTGCCAGAGACTTAATGTACAAGAGTGGGGGGATATAGAGAGAGTACCCTCTCTGAGAAGGGGATGTGGGGTAGAGGATGGGAGATGGAGAATGGGGGTAGGGTCTCAGTGTTGGGGGCAGCTAGAGGGGGCAGTGCTTGGGATGGAAAGAAAGAAAGAAAGAAAGAAAGAAAGAAAGAAAGAAAGAAAGAAAGAAAGAAAGAAAGAAAGAAAGAACATACTCAAACTAAGAAGATTCAGGATTCTATTTAATCATGTAAGTGACTTCCAGCTTGATCATTCTTTATCACTAACACATTTAATGGTGGCAATGTCTAACAATCAAAGTGTCACCATCGATTTCCAGCAATTAGGTTTTATTTAATATCATATTTAACTTGAGATTAATATAAGTAACTAGCCAACAGTTTCTTTTGAGTCTATGTAACATAAAAAATTTAACAATGTAATAATTATGTAGGAACATTCTATACTTCAAAATATTCTACTTTAAAGATATTTATCTATGCCTAGGGACTAGCTGAGTCACTTGTAGGCATAAGCCTGAAAACCTGAGTTCTTCACTCAAACTCATATATATTTTAAAGGCAGCATGGTGATGCACACTTTTAATTCCAGTGTTTCAGGCGAAGACAGGTAGATCACAGAAGCTCACTAACCAACCAGAATACTCTACTCAGCAAACATCTGGTTCATTAGAAAATTTCATTCTAAAATCAATATGGGTAGTATCTAGAAAATGATGCCCAAATTAATCTCTTACTACATACATACATACATACATACATACATACATGCATACACACACAGAGTGTGTAGATTTTGTTAGGTACATGCATATTTTCAAAGCATAGTCTATTATTTTGGTATACTATTTATACTTCCCATCACAACACCAATATTCTCTTAATTATGTGTTTGTGTTTTGTGCTTTGTGTTTGTAGAAAACACTCAGTTTAGTAAACATGAACAGAATAGACATTATTGGTGAACAATTTTTTATTGTAAGTAAAATTTGAACACATAAGTAAATCATTCTAGTGATTATTTTGAATATTTTAAATAGTTTGGAACACCATTGGCTTCATTTAAAGTATACAATATTATTTACATTTCTAAAATATAAGTCATTTAGTTTTCATTGGAATTTTATAGTTGAAGAGAGCTTATATATAATACACCATTTCCTATGTAGTATTTATTACAAGCTGAAGTTTCAAGTTACATTTTGCAAACGTTTTAGAGAGTTAAACATTATTCAAGACAAAATTAAATTGTTTTGCATTTGTTTTTCTTCTGAGCAATTCAGATAATTCTTTAGAAGCTGTTTATTGATTTGGAGAGTGGCCAAGTAGCTATGTGGAATCTGCTCAGTGTACCATACAGAGGCAATGGAATTCTTTTTAGAAACCATTATTGACAGTTTCAGCTTTCCATACATACTTCTTGAGAATAACAGATAAAATGTTTGCTGCTTCTAAGTAAAATGAAGTGAATGTTTAAATTTTATTTGTAAAATGTAATCATACCTAAACAGAATATAAACAATCTAAAAAACAACAAAACAGAACTAAAATGATTTGTAATGAATCTTTCGATATTTTATTTCCTGGGTGATAATACTATTAGCATTATTTCATAACATGTAGTTATTTTTATATTTTTACTTATTTATTTTCCCCTTCCTGTTCCTCCTTAAACCCCTCCCATGTATCCCTCCTTGTAACTCTCAAATTCATGGATAGTTTATATATATATAATCTATGATAGTTGAATGCAAGGTATCATGATAGGTAATGATAAGTTACCAAACTGTGGTGTGCTTTTATTTTTCATAAATGTACCTGGTAGCCTCTCTCATCTTTTATTTGAATACAGTGTGAGAATGTTAGTATATAATAATTGAATGTAAATCCTGGACAGGCCTAGCATCAACCTGGTGCTGAAATTGAGAAATGTGAGTACCATTATTCTATTTCCAGAAAATAGTTTTGTTCTGATCTACTTCTGTATCTACTGATATATTAATTTTTCCCCTAGAATTGGATTAGTATTTACACTTGATTACTCCCATAACAGTTATTTTTCCTTTTTTATTAGATATTTTCTTCATTTACATTCCAAATACATATCTCCATTCCCGGTTTCTCCTCTGAAAACCCCCTATCCTCCTCTTCCCCTGCTTACCAACCCACCCACTCCTGCTTCTTGGTCCTGTGTTCCCTTACACTGGGGCACTGGGCCTTCCCAGAACCAATGGCCTCTCTTCCCATCAATGATCTACTAGGTCATCCTCTGCTACATATGCAGCTAGAGCCATGAGTCCCTCCATGTACTCTTCGGTTGGTGGTTTAGTCCCTGGGCGCTCTGGGGGTACTGGTTAGTTCATATTGCTGTTCCTCCTATGGGGCTTCAGACCCCTTCAGCTCCTTAGTTTCTTTATCTCATCTCCTCCACTGGGAACCCCATACTCGATCCAACAAGAGAATCTACCTCTGTATTTGTCAGGCACTGTCCAAGCCTCTCAGGAGACAGCTATATCAGGCTCCTGTCAGCAAGCACTTGTTGGCATCCACAATAGTGTCTGGGTTTGTTGACTGTATATGGGATGGATCCCCAGGTGGGAGAGTCTCTGAATGGCTTTTCCTTCAGTCTCTGTTAAACACTTTGTCTCTGTAACTCCTTCCATGGGTATTTTGTTTCCCTTTTAAGAATGACCGAAGTATCAGCATGGAAAAGTTATTTTAACTGATTAAATTTCCAAAGAAATTGCTTTACTAATGTCACATGACAGGCAAACATTAAACCTGAGATCTTGTCATTTTTCTTCAGGCCAAAGACTAACTCAGTATGCTGTGCAATGTACTGCCTTTTGCAGCTGAAGTCATCTCAAAAGCAAGGTGTCCTTTGTGGAAGCAGATTACTTTCTGTCAGGTACAGTGTCTATCCCACTCATGGATTAGCACTGTGTGACCTTTATTGACACCATGTGGGAAGGGCCCTGCGGCATGCTTTTCTCACCTATAGAGAATCATTTTTTGCTCACTTGGAAGCAATATTCTGTTGGGAAAAAATTTTTTAGAGCAAAATGTTCCAGCAGTCTTTGCTAAGCAGTTTAGAATTATACTTCCGTACAGTGATTTTGTGACTTGTAAGAAGAACTGATTTTAAACTATATTAAGTAAACTCATACCTCAGGATATTTATTCAGCTTTGAGTGAAAGCATTTATTTTTCTCAGATACAAAGGATGATTGCTAAAATGTCTACATTCTCTAGCATGCTTCATGTAAGTGATGATTTAAAAAATAATAACAGAGCAATAGCCAAAACCAAGTATGACAAAATAAAAAAATATAACTCAACATTTTTTTTTTATTTAAATACAAAAAATGTGAAGACAATATTATACTTTGTTAAGAAGCTGAAAAGATAAAATTGAATCAGTGGGCTGAGTGTTTATATTCATATTGACAAAAGGGGCTCTCTTAATTCATTTGGTTTAGAGGATTGCATTGTTCAGAGTGTTAATAAGCTATATTGAGAAATAAGATTTAAAGAGTAAAGGCAATAAAACTACATTCGGTAGCTGAATTCTCCAGAATGAATTAAATTTTAGAACACAGTCCTCTATGACCAAGGTACTAAAAATTGTCAAGGGCAAATAATTTAGCCCTGATAAGTAATGAGAAATAGAAGTCACATAAAAAATAGAAGATTGCAAAAGTAGATTGCCTCCATCAGAATAAAAACAGTTATTCAGCTTTTCTAGTGGATGATACTTCTATTCTCATGGCAAAATTTAAGAAGAAAAAAGGCTTTTTTTTTCTTCTGTTTTGTTTTTCACTTTCTTGTTTTGAGTTGAAAGGAAGGTAGACTAATTCAGACTTATGAGATAAATTAACACAAATCTTTTTGATTTTTTTTTTTTTTTTTTTTTTTTTTTNTTTTTTTGGTTTTTCGAGACAGGGTTTTTCTGTATAGTCCTGGCTATCCTGGAACTCACTCTGTAGACCAGGCTGGCTCCAAACTCAGAAATTCGCCATCCTCTGCCTCGCAAGTGCTGGGATTAAAGGCGTGTGCCACCATGCCTGGCTTTTTTTTTTTTTTATTTTTTTAATTTTTTAATAGATATTTTCTTTAATTACATTTCAAATATTATCCACTTTCTTGGTTTCCCCTCTGAAAACCCCCTTTCTCATGCTCCCCCTGCTTCTATGATGGTGTTCCTCCACCTATTGACCCACTCCTAACTCCATGCCCTCTCATTCCCCTACACTGGGGCATCAAGCCTCAGAGGACCAAGGGCCTCTCTTCCCATTGATGTCCAACCAGGTCATATTCTGCTACATATGTGGCTGGAGTCATGGGTCATTCCACATGTACTCTTTGGTTAGTGGTTTAGTCCATGGGAGCTCTGAGCGGGGGAGGGTGTCTGCTTGGTTCAAATTGTTGTTCCTCCTATGGGGCAGCAAACCTCTTCAGCTCCTTCAGTCATTTCTCTAACTCCTTCAATAGGGTCCCTGTGCTCAGTCCAATGGTTGGCTGAGAGCATTTATCTCTGTATTTTTCAGGTTCTGGAAGAACCTCTCAGGAGGCAGCTATATCAGACTCCTATTAGCATGTACTTCTTGGCATCCAAAATAGTGTCTGGGTTTGGTAACTGTATATGGGATGGATCCCCAGGTAGAGCAGTATATGGGTGGCCTTTCCTTCAGATTTTGCTCCCTACATCTGACAGAGGGCTACTATATAATTTATACAAAGAACTCAGGAAGTAAGACTCCAGTGAACCAAATAGCCCTATCAAAAAATGTGGTACAGAGCTAAATAAAGAATTCTCAACCAAGGAATACTGAACGGCTTAGACACACCTAAAGAAATGTTCAACTTCCTTAGTCATCAGGAAAATGCAAATCAAAACAACTCAGATTTTACCTCACACCATTCAGAATGGCTAAGAATAAAAAACTCAGGTGACAGCAGATGCTGATGAGAATGTGGAGAAAGAGGAAGACTCCTACATTGTTGGTAGGATAGCAAGCCATACAAACATGCTGGAAATCAGTCTTGTTTTTCCTTAGAAAATTGGACATAACTGAGGACCCAGCTATATAAATCCTGGGTATATACTCAAAAGATGCTGCAACATATAACAAGAATACATGCTCCACTATGTTCATAGCAGCCTTACTTATAATAGCCAGAATATGGAAAACCCAGATATCCTTCAATAGTGGAATGGATACAGAAAATGTGATACATTTATACAATGGAGTACTATACAGCTATTACAAACAATGACTTCATGAAATTCTTAGGCAAATGGATGAAACTAGAAAATATCATCCTGGGAGAGGTAACCCAATCACAAAAGAACATACATGGTATGCACTCATTGATAAGTGAATATTAGCCCCAAAGCTCAGAATACCCAAGATACAATTCACAGACCACATGAAACTCAAGAAGAAGGAAAACCAAAGTATGGATACTTCGGTCCTTCTTAGAAGGGAGAACAAAATACCCATGGGAGAAGATACAGAGTCAAATGCTATTTCTCAAAATTAGATAATTAAAGCTCTGAATAAAGGAAGCTTCTATTGTGAAATGAATCCAGCAAACCCATTGTCAATATGCACATAGACACTGAACTCACTGATTCAAATTTAGCTTATGAGCTTCCTATCAAAGAAAATTGTTATCCTCCCATTGGTTTGTTATAAAATTTCATCTTCCTATCAGATAGTTAACTGAGTGAATATGAGGCTGTACTAAAAATAGGTTCAGGTTATTATTAAATTTGAAATTTAATGATAGATGTGTTTATTTTCTAATTGTTCAAACATTTCTAGTAAAACTTTAAAACATCCCAGACCAAACATGCATAACCCAAATACATCTATGACAGTTTCTTAGCAAAATTTACAACTTATAAAACAAAGTTAGAGGTTTTTAGCACAAACAACTGCATATAAGGAAGAAGACTGCTAAATAAAATGTTAAACTTTTCCCAAGACTGGAAGTCTTGCCTGCAGCTTACTACCTATGACCATGAAATAGCAACTGAGAGCAAATAATCTAGTGGTCATGACAGGGCTTTTGTGAGTTCTGTCTCTGCAGTGATTCTAAACTTTGGACCTCAGGCTTAATCACATATTGTGCATTGACTAACCAAATGCCTTTCACCCATTGGTTCCCTGCTGCCTAAATCCTGGTCTTCCATGCAGTAATTATAGTAGAATATCTTCACATCTGTATGTCATGCCTCGTTTTCAGGTTTTGAGAGTAGTCCAGTCTCAAACAATAGGCTCCCTCTCAGGACAGCACTAAATTGTAGTTCTCTAAGAGACAGAGAGAAACAGGATAGATTTTTTTTCTCTACTTCTCATCAGATATGTAGGAGAAATCAACATCTCATCAAATTTCTCTACTAGATTCAAAGTTTATGAGAACTGTAGGGTAATCTTGTCACTAGTACTGATCAACTATTGTCATTGGGAGTACCTGATGTCTTTGAGTTTGTGGCTTCAGGTTCCCTTCCCTACAGGAGGTGAGAGTAGGAACTGATGCTGTTTGTCTCTTACATCATCCTTTACATAATCCCTCTCTTTAGCTCTTGAGATTACCAACTATCCTTTGTGACCAAGTCTTCTTACTTCTACAGTGCCTCAGAAGAAACTGCTAATTCTGCTTCTTACACTGTGGGCAGCAGTCAATGGAGAGATGTGTAACTGAGGAAAGTGCTGTGAGTGAAATTAAGTGCTCAGGCAGAAATAGAACACCTTGATTAACCCCACCAGCCATTATCACCAAGGCTCAGCTGGTATTACAGAAAAAAAAAAAAAAAAAAACATGTTAGAGCTGGATTCTGGGGGAGGATTGTTGTGAAATGCTGTCTTCTGGGTGTGACATTGGCGTCACAGCAACTGTCCAGGATGACACAGATGGTCCCCAGGATTCTCCACATACTGAAGAGCTATTGGTAGTGAATAATCGCTGAGAGTTAGAGATTAATTCTTTATTGAGACTATTGCAAATGAAAATTTTTATACTCCAGTGAGTGCCCTATATAGATTCATATATAGACAGCATAAACTAGATTTAGTGATCAAAAACATTATAAAGTTACTCAAACCAATTTTGTCACCATTGTGGAAAAAAAACCATGAAGAATGAAATTTGCATTGGATTTTTAAAGAGTTTTACCATATATTAAAAAAAATAAGATTCAATAACGCTTAGATGAGTGAAATAAAAGGATAAAATATCACAGACTATAAATGAAATAAAACTCTTCCTTGCATCCAAATGGGAAACATTTCTGAGGGATGTATGAATGTATCTTTAATTAATTCATATGTCTATTTGCACACATGCACACATATAAAGTTTAGAAAATAACATCTGGGCCAGATCCATCATTTTAATAATAAAAGACAGAATGTAATTCGACTTTCATCTTTCATGTATTAATAATTTTGCAAATATATGGAAAAATAACATTGTTACTTTTTTCTCAGAATATTTTCTGTTTTTGCTCATCCCATGTACTATTGAACACAGATTTCTTTATGCTAACTGTACTCATGAATGCCATATAAATATATACTATGGGGGCTGGGAATGGCGCTAGGTGACAAAGCATTTTCCCAGCATGTGTGAGGCCATGAGATTGGTGTCAGGACCACAAACACAATAACTACAATTATCAAATGTGTAATTTTGAACATTCAATTTCAAGAAAGTTAAGTGTAATAAAGGGAACAGAAATGTGATTGTGTTGGAGAAAAAAGACATCCCTTTCTGAAATACTCATCATATATAAATAAATCTTTATTGTAGATGAAGTATTAAATTTTCTTTTTTTTGTTTTTTGGGTTTTTTGTTTTTGTTTTTGTTTGTTTGTTTTTTGAGACAGAGTTTCTCTGTGTAGTCCTGGCTGTCCTGGAACTCACTTTGTAGACCAGGCTGGCCTCAAACTCAGAAATCCACCTGCCTCTGTTTCCCAAGTGCTGGGACACGCCCAGTTTAAATTTTCATATGGAGGGAAATTAAAGGAGAAAGTGTAAAAGAGATGTATATGGAGGTACAATGAAAAAAAAAAAAGCATTTATGAACCATCATCCTAAGGAAAAAAAGCAAAGAGGAGATATAAAATGTATTTATTTCTCTGTTCATGTCTGCTGTCATGTATTAATTAATAATTTTAATTTCATGCTGCATTTGATAAAGGATAGCAATTATCTTGGTATCTACTTACAATAGAATAAGAGTAAAATACATTTAGAGGTGAATTTTTTGCTTGTAGTTTCTAAATGTTTACTTAAAACATTTGATACACTGTAATTCAGCAAATGGTCATTGAAAAAATAAGCAGAAATCACAAGAGGAGCTGTATACATATGGAATGGCAGTAAAGAGCAGGGGAATGTGAAGATGAAACCCAAGACAAAAGAAGACTTCCACCAGAGCAAAGGGTTAAGTCTTTCTCCTGTTGGCGCAGAGTGCATTCTGGCTGGCTTTGCAAAGAGCTCTGGGTAGAGTTTGCAAACAAGGCTTCTTTGTGAGAACAAAGTTGAGTAAAGGAGAGAGAGAGAGAGAGAGAGAGAGAGAGAGAGAGAGAGAGAGAGAGAGAGAGAGGGAGAGAGAGAGAGAGGGAGNAGAGAGAGAGAGAAGAGGAGAGAGAGAGAAGAGGAGAGAGAGAGAGAGAGAGAGAGAGAGAGAGAGACTGAGGCAGAGAGAAAGACAGGGCAATATAGTGAAAAGACGGGAAGAATATTTTCTTGTTCATAGGTCTGGGGAGAGAAGAGAGTGGCACATTTCCAGATGTATTTCCTGTCTCAGAGATAAAAATAATGTTACATTCAACTCAACCGATAAAGCAAATGAGGTTACAAGTGAAGGTTGATTTATTTGTGAATACTTGATGTATCTATTTAATATTGATAGTTATATATTAAGAAGCTCATTTTTGTTGATTGAGTCCTTTAATATAACTTTTTGACAGAATTATCTGTCTTATGATTTAGCTACTCCCTAGATGGTTGGCAATATTCCACAAGTAAAAAATAATTTATAAAGGGATTCTCCATATTACAGTACTATTGTGCTACTGAACTTATTTTGTGTGTTCTCCATAGAGCAAAAGGGTTATGTTTTCAAGTATCCTTGAAGAGAGTTAAAGCAAACTCTTGCTTTTTACATTGAATGTAAATCTAGTCTTCATGAACTAAGGTTTTATTCAAAGACATAGAGAGAGGGCGAAGGAAAGGGAGATCCTGTTCAATATAAACATCCCATTTTCTTTTGGTATTTTGAGTAAAACATATTATTTACCTCTTTCCATGTACTACATTTTACAAGGTATAGGGGCATAGAGCCATATTTATGTCTCCCTGTCTTGTTTTGAACTATTTTGGTATAAAGTCAGGCTAACTGATATTTTTGTAAACAGTCAGGTACTGTCAGGTCTCAGCCACTGAAAAGTGCCAGCAGGCTGGCTCAACAGTGCTTCATGGTTAGCTTTGCCTTCTGTATCAGTTAGACTCAGTCAGTAGCTGAGGACCAATGGACACTGCTTGTCACATACTTAACACTAATTGACATGAAGTAATTTTGTTGCCAATCATTTTAGAGATCATGATCTCTAACCTTAGTTCCTATTTGATATCTGGAGATTGAAATGACATTTTGCAGTATATTATTTTAGCACGTCATCTTCGCTAAGTAAACAGTTTGAGATGAATCCCATGAACTGTTCATGATAGCCTATCCTTCGATGGGCAACAGAACATATTTAACTTATCTAGCGTATAATAGCTATATGGCAAGCATGCTTCTAAAGAGATCTGCAGAAATCTTTATTGCAAATTCAGAGTAGAGAGAAGTGAATTAAATTGAGTGAGGTATACTTTTGTCTTTGCATTTAACATTAAAGAATTCACCACAAACCTTTCATATATCTAATAATAGGAAATTAACTTTTTAAACTACAGATCATAAAGAAGATCTATTTAGAAAAGTGGTCCTCTAAAAGAGAGGAGTCACAGAGATGAGGGTCTGAAATTGCTTTTCTCTCAATGCATTTTTCTCTCTGAGCCATTAACACCTTTTGTCTTTGGCACAATTCTGTTTTCTCCTGGAATTAAAACAAAACATGCTTTTAAACAATTTATTTGTTTAACAACACCATATTGTTACTAAACAATCATGTATTTTATAATATTCTTTGCAGGAAATTTAACATTAAAGAAAGATCTTCAGGATCCCTTCTTGAGATGATGGTTAAGGCCTGTCTTGTGGACGAATATATCAAAATGAGATTTATTCATAAACTTGATCGAGGTCACTAAGGTGTGTAATAATTCCACACACCTATTTTCTGCAACTCTTCCCATAAATGAGCCCATTTCTGGTTGATGCTTCGAAATGAGAGTTCAGAGAAGAAGCATGCTGCCTGACACTGGTTACTCGTGCATGGAATTAAAAGTATTCCAGACCAAAGCTGTTACTATACTTGGGGTGGCTTTGGTACTATAAAAGTAACGCAGTGAGGTCAAGATGTTAAAAGATCCAATGTTAATATTAAAAGTCAATCCATATGTTTTTAGGCTATTCCTAGAAGAAGTGAAATGAGTTATTGAACCTAAATAGAACTTAGGATTGCTCTCTGAATGCCATTATAGCATTCAAAAAGTAAAAATGTCTTTACAGGAACTTATCTCATTGACAACAGACTCAAAGGACCAAGTAGTCATATCTGGCAGAGGTTACAAAAGGACACAACAGCTTCCCTTAAATTTTACACATTTTTCCCCAATTGTCATGAGAAATATGTTACAATGAATTTAAAAATATTACTGCTGAAGGGATTAATATCCCTCACAAGAAACACCAAGACGGAAGTTATCAGCACAAAAAAAAGATTTCATTGGCCCAAGAAGGACAAAAGGCTGGGAATGGGAGACATAAACAGGAGGTAGGAAAACGTGGAAGGGGAAGGGAACAAGGGAAAAGGGGCAGGGATATTTGTCTTGGGGGCATGCAGGATGTAAAGGACTGCCTCCAGATAGAGAAGAGAAAGACACGTCCATAGGCAAATGGCAGTTTATAAAGGGAAAAAAGGGAAACCACATATAAGGTCAAAATGGAATGTTTTGATTGGGCACATTAATTAGGGAAGAGGAAGTGGAGACTTTGATTGCTAGACTTTAATTCTTTAATAGCTGCAGCTTGGTAGTCAGCCTCAAGTAGAAAAAGTGGCCAAAAAAGGAACAGACCTTGATGGCTAGATTTAGGAAAGTAATCTAATGGTTTTAGCAAGGCCTGTCATATCTGAGACTACTAGAACTCCTCCACATATATCTCAAAAACACTGTAGAGTTTCTAATTTCTGGTCACATTTATTTCTTCATAGAAAACTATGAAATTATCCTTCCATCAAGATTACACAAGAGCCAAATTCTTCTTGAGGAAGTATTGAACTCTATGGGAAGGTGTCTTAGTCAGGGTTTCTATTCCTGCACAAACATCATGACCAAGAAGCAAGTTGGGGAGGAAAGGGTTTATTCAGCTTACACTTCCACATTGCTGTTCATCACCAAGGAAGTCAGGACTGGAACTCAAGCAGGGCAGGAAGCAGGAGCTGATGCAGAAGCCATGGAGGGATGTTCCTTACTGGCTTGCTTCCCCTGGCTTGCTCAGCCTGCTCTCTTATAGAACCCAAGACTACCATCCCAGAGATGGTCCCACCCACAAGGGGCCTTTCCCCCTTGATCACTAGTTGAGGCAATACCCCACAGCTAGATCTCAAGGAGGTACTTCTCCAACTGAATATCCTTTTTCTGTGATAACTCCAGCTGTGTCAAGTTGACACAAAACTAGCTAGTACAGAAGGTAAATGAGAAAAGGATAAGTGAATTTAGAATGATTAGCTTGAATTCACCTTATTGTACAATGAAATATTTAACAAATATTTCAGGGACCAAAACATTGATTTAAGACTGGGACTGGGACTCAGAACTGTAGGAACACATGGAATGTCAAGTTTAAAATATCCTCTATTCACCTGTGTCAATTATATTATAGCAAGCTATCTTTGCAGGGAAATGTGTTATGTCAGCCAGAACAGGAAAATTACCTGAGAATATGCAACAGCATGCAGTTAGGAGATGATTCCTAATGAGTATCATAACAGTTTGTAATGATACAGCAAGACACGTCTCAGAGAGAACCATTGTTTTACACATCCTGTGGTTACAAAATTTTAAAAAACACTTAAGCAGAATTTTATAAAGAAAAGGCAAGTATTTCAACTGAAATTGATTAAAACAATATGATTCCATTGAAGTCTACTTTATTACTTTGCACTTGGAACAAAGAGGTAAAGCAAACCATGTTGATTAGATAAAAACAATTATAAATTTTCATAAATATATTCATCAATGCCAATTCTTAAATGCAGGAATAAAGGGAATGAAAACACAAGAATATGAAGAGATAATATCATTGAAAGTTTCAAGTATGGAGGATACAGTACAGTAAGTTTTCTTTGAAACAATGACACAAAAATTTGCAAGATTCTTCTTCAAAGATAGATATTAGTGGCTAGATAGATTGCTCAGTGGTTAAGAGCATGGGTTGACCTTAGAGAGGAGCCAGGTTAGATTCCCAGAACCCATAAAGTGGCCCACAGCTAAATAAAACTTCTGTTCTAAGGTTTCTGATGTCCTCTCTGATCTCCATAAGGACCTGGCACACATGAGGTGAATGTCTGCTCACAATAAAAATAAAGAGATAAAACGATAAAATCATAAGTTCAGACAGCAGCAAAACTTTCCAGCATAACCATTTTAGACAAAGCTTATTTAAACTAATTATGAGAAAGACCCCAAACACCAAGTCAGCCACTAAAGAAATATAGAGAAGACATTTGCAAAGATCTTATGAGTAGGCATATTCCTTGACAAAGAAAGCTATAGCTCAGCAGGACAATAGGAAAGTCTACACAGGCCTACATGGGGTCAAGAACTAGAACTCACTGTTAAATGCCTTTGGACAGGTAAAACTGTTGGGATAGCCTATAGCAAAGAATATGGTGAAATAAGATTTACAGTGAGTGTCCTAAAAAGTATTGGAAGAACAAACATTTCTAACTAGTTTGGAAATGTGTCATATTGGCATTGAATAAAGTTTTCTAAGTATGTGAGGAAATAGAGTACGTTATGATAAAGTGAGGGTTATGGCCAGAATTCAATTATGAGTTGCTCTTTGGAAATCAATCAGTAAAACCTATGTTCTTGCCAAAATAATGGAGAAGTCATTTAATCGTTTTACTCAAGCCTGGGATATCACTGGATAAAACATAGTATCAATTAAAACCAAACCAAAACAACAACAACAACAACAACAACAACAAAATCTTAACAAGCAGAATTGGGGCAATGGTTCATCAGGTAAAGGTGTTTGTCAACCATAAGGAACTCACTTTGATCTCTAGTTGCACAGGGTAAAAGAGAAACCTAAAACCTACTGTAGTCTGCAGTTCTATGACCTTCACATAACTGTAACTGAATTCAGACAGACAAACAGACAGACAGACAGACACACACACACACACACACACACACACACACACACACACATATGTACACATGCACTCGCAGACACATATGTACACAATAAAATAATTTTGAAAAAAAACTTAATAAACAAATAAAGAATCCTGAGTCTCATAAAAATAGTTTATGGGAGGCAGTAGATTGAGCTCCATAGAGACAATGCTGGGGCAAGCGAGAGCCACATGGGCACTGGGCGACTCTGTGCCATGTGGAGGAAAATCAACTAAACATGGGCAAAGGAGATCCTAAGAAGCTGAGAGGCAAAATGTCCTCATATGCATTCTTTGTGCAAACCTGCAGGGAGGAACACAAGAAAAAGCACCTGGATGCTTCTGTTGTCAACTTCTCAGAGTTCTCCAAGAAATACTCATAGAGGTAGAAGACCTTGTCTGCTAAGAAAAGGAGAAATTTGAAGATATGGCAAAGGCCGACAAGGCTCCTTATGAAAGAGAATTGAAAACCTACACACACACACACACACACACACACACCCTGGCGGGGAGGGCAGGCAAAAAAAGAAGTTCAAGGACCCCAATGCACCCAAGAGGCCTCCTTAGGCCTTCTTTTTCTGTTCTGAGCAGAGTCCCAAAATCAAAGGTGAGCATCTTGGCTTATCCATTCGTGAACTTTGCAAAAAAAACTAGGAGATTGTGGAACAACACTGCAGCAGATGACAAGCAGCCCTATGAGACGAAGGCTGCCAAGCTGAAGGAGAAGTACGAGAAGGATATGGCTGCCTACAGAGCTAAAGGAAAACCTGATGCAGTGAAAAGGGGGGTGGTCAAGGCTGAAAAGAGCAAGAAAAAGAAGGAAGATGAGGAGGATGAAGAGGATGAGGAAGAGGAGGAAGAAGAGGAAGACAAAGATGACAAAGAAGATAATGATTGGTAAGTTGGTTCTAGTGCAGTTTTTTTTTTCTTTTCTATAAAGCATTTAATCTACACTGTACACAACTCACTCCTTTTAAAGAAAAAAAAAAAGAAATGTAAGGCTGTGTAAGATTTGTTTCTAAACTGTACAGTGTCTTGTTTGTTTGTTTGTTTGCTTGTTTTGAATAGTTAACACACTAACGAATGTGTCTTTAGATTGACCTGTCCTGGTGGTATTTTCAATAGCCACTAACCTTGCCTGGCACAGTCTGGGGTTGTAAATTAACATGGAAATTAAAAGCAGGTTCATGTTGGTGCACAGCACAAATTAGTTATATATGGGGACAGTAGTTTGGTTTTTGTTTTTTGGTTTCCTTTTGATTTTCTTTTTGGGTTTTATATTATTAGTATTTTTTTCATCTTCAGATGTCTCTGATGCAGCTCATATGATGATAATTGTTGTTCTGTTAACTGAATCCCACTCTGTAATTGCAAAATAAAATGCGGCTGTTTTGTTGACATTCTGAAGGCTTCTAAGTAAATACAATTTTTTAATTAAAAGTAGTTTATGGGAAAGTAACATTTAATATACTTTTAAGAGGAATCTACAGATTTATGAAATATTAATTCCACAGATCCTTTACATGGTCATGGTTTTTATAGATATCTTCATACAAGTATGTCATAGACTTCAACCACACTAATCCCCTCCTACTTTTCTCATACAGCTTATGTTGATTCATCTAATTCCCTTGGGTAATTTCTCATATATGTGGATGTATACATGTGTAAAATGTGCTATTTATAAAAAAAATAAAGAATCTTCAAATAAACAGATTATATACATTGCTTGTCTTTCTGAGTATGGTTTACTACCCTTAATACAATAATCTCAAAGTATATCTATTTTCGAGGAAAGGAGATAATTTCAGTTTTTCCTTATAGGCTAATTAAGATCCATACAGATATATTTTTACTATACATCTATGAATGAATTTCTGTAACTTGGTGTTTGTGTGTAGTGCTGCAGTGATCACTGATTTGTTTACTTGTGTGTGTCATGTTTACCTGAAATCCTTGTGGTAAATACACAGAACTTGGTGATACAGTGTCCGAGTTTTAGTTTTGTGCAACTATCTACTGATTTCTTCAGTACCTGGACTAATTTACATTCCCCACACTGAGTATAAGGAGTCCATTTTCCTCACATCCTCACCAGGATTTAATGTTTTATAGTTTCTTATAATAACAAGTCTAAGTAGACTGAGATGAGATCTTAAGGTAGCTCTAATATACATGCACATACACACACAAGGGTAGCTCTAATATACATGCACATACACACACAGTAATTTTTACAAATGCTTAGTAGTTACCTACTCTAAAGTAAAAAGAGGCAACAAAGATTTTAATTTTTAATAAATGTATATAAATATTTAAGAATAAACTTAAAATGCATGGCAGCCTAGAAACATTATTAGTAGTAACTGAAAAGGGAAAGTAACTGAGAAATTATAAATAAGCAACTGAGTGGGTTGAATATTTAATTTTTATTGTTTTTGTTTATTTGTATCAGAGTATTTGGCTTTAATCAGAAAGTATACTGAGTCATTAGTCTTTCATGGCTATGAAAAATAATTCATTTTAGTTTAATGAGCAAGATATGAAAATTACATAAATCATTATGTACCAACATATAGAATATAATATGCTATAATCCCTACATGTTTATACTATAAGAAGAAATTACAGATCCTTTTAGCTTAACGGAGACACAAGTTATCTGACGACAGGCCAAATTTCTATAAAAATTTTCATGTGATTTTTGCTAAAATTAAAATATATTAGATCCAGTTGAAAATAGTCATTCTACTGTATTAGTTATAAATGGGTAACTAAAATGTATTATTAGTGTATATTTTTAAGAAATGAAGTGTTTGTGTAGGGAAAATGCAAGACCTAGAAAAACATGAAATTACTGTGAAATTGCATCTTCTAGAAATGTCACAGAAGCTATTTCCATGAAGTCTGAACAACATAGCTGCCTAAATGATATCTTAACAAGGATGACACCAATAGATGCTTACATGGAAGGGGAAATCTCATGAGAACCCAACGATGGATAAAGAAAAGAAGTAAGGAAACTAAGGAATAGTTCCAGGGAAGATGCTTCCATCTGGTTATTTTATATATATATGGGTGATTTCTTTGTTTTTTATATATATATATATATATATATATATATATATATATATATATATATATATATATAAAACAAAGAAAATTATACAGCCTGAGATAGTTACATTTATATATTTAGGGAAAAGAAAAGAAAAAGCACTTTAAAAAGAGGTCGTGGATTTGTAAGAGAGTGTTGTATGGTTGGAAGAAGGAAAGAAAAGGGGAAAATATATAATCATATTTTAATTTCTAAAATAAAAAAAGTTATAAAAATAGCAAAAAAAATTAAAAGCCATGTGAAAGTAATTTAATATTAACTATATATAAGAATTTATTAGATGTTATATGCTATTTTGAATGACAATATTCAGCAAAGGACCCAGAGAAATGGCTCAGTAGTTAACAACAATGGTTGGTCATACAGCGGACCCTGAATCAGTATCCTGTGGCCTACATGTTGGCTCACAACTATCAAATAACCATTTTGACTAAAAAAAAAAAAAAAGAAAAATAACATTGCAATAAATATGCTGTAAACTTAAAAAACAAACAAACAAAAACAAACAAACAAACAAAAACCCTCCAGTTTCATGTGGCTTGATGCATTCTTCTGACCTCCACCAGCACCAGGAATACACATGGTACATATATATACATGCAGGCCAACAGTTGTGTGCACAAAATAGATTAAAATTTTAACTTTTATTAGATATTTTCTTTATTTACATTTCAAATGCTATTCCGAAAGTTCCATACACCCTCCCCCCCTCCCTGTTCCCCTACCCACCCACTCCCAATTCTTGGCCCTGGCTTTCCCCTGTACTGGGTCATATAAAGTTTGCAAAACTAAGGGGCCTCTCTTCCCAATGATGGCCAAATAGTCCATATTCTGCTACATATGCAGCTAGAGACACGAGCTCTGTGGGTACTTGTTAGTTCATATTGTTGTTCCACCTATAGGGTTGCAGACCCCTTCATCTCCTTGGGTACTTTCTCTAGCTCCTCCATTGGCGGCCCTGTGTTCCATCCTATAGATGATTGTGAGCATCCACTTCTGTATTTGCCAGGCACTGGCATAGGCTCACTCGAGATAGCTATATCAGGCTCCTTTCAGCAAAGTCTTGCTTGCATATGCAATATTGTCTGGGATTGGAGGCTGATTATGGGATGGATCCCCGAGTGAGATAGTCTCTGGATGGTCCATCCATTCCTCTTAGCTCCAAACTTTGTCTCTGTAACTCCTTCCATGGGTCATTTTTCCCCTATTCTAAGGAGGAATGAAGTATTCACACTTTGGTCTTCATTCTTCTTGATTTTCTTGTGTTTTTCAAATTACATCTTGGGCTGATCTCTGGGGTAATATCCACTTATCAGTGAGTGCATATCAAGTGACTTCTTTTGTGATTAGGTTCCCTCACTAAGGATGATCCTTAATCATCAGGGAAATGCAAATCAAAACAACCTTGAGATTCCACCTCACTCCAGTCAGAATGGCTAAGATAAAAAATTCAGGTGACAGCAGATGCTNCTTCCCAATCAAAATAGCAATGGCCCTGAAGAGAGTCTTTAATTTTCCCTCTGAAATTTCACAAGCCAGGCCTCCATCTTCTGCACTGTTCTCAACATTATCTTCCAAGCTCCTACACAACATCTGACAGAGCTCTTAACAACGAGTGGTTCTTCAACCCCAATGTTCCAAAGTCCTTCCACAGTCCTCCCCAAAACATTGTCAGGTTGTTACAGGAATACCCCACTATGCTGGTACCAATTTGTCTTAGTCAGGGTTTCTATTCCTGCACAAACATCATGACCAAGAAGCAAGTTGGGGAGGAGAGGGTTTATTCGGCTTACACTTCCATACTGCTGTTCATCACCAAAGGAAGTCAGGACTGGAACTTAAGCAGGAGCTGATGCAGAAGCCATGGAGGGATGTTCTTTACTGGCTTGCTTCCCTTGGCTTGCTCAGCCTGCTCTCTTATAGAACCCAAGATTGCCAGCCCAGAGATTGTCCCACCCACAAGGGGCCCTTGATCACTAATTGAGAAAATGCCTCACAGCTAGATCTCATGGAGGCATTTCCCCAACTGAAACTCCTTTTTCTGTGATAATTCCAGCTGTGTCAAGTTGACACAAACCTAGCCAGTACAGAGGCAGACTGAGTAAGGAACTTGGGTGAGAAAGGGAGGGGAAGGAAAAAAGAGGTGGCTGGATAAGGGTTGTGGGGATGGTGATACAGAAGAAAAGCCCAGAGGGCCAGGAGAATAAACCAAAATATGGATCAGTATGGGGTGAGAGGCAGGGGAAACCAATAGAAAATCCCAGAGACCTGCGATGTGAGAGTCTGTTAGAAGGCAATGGGGATGATATTAGCCAAAAACTGCACAATAGTGGGGAGATGGAACCTAAAGATAGATAACATGGTGCGCAGTTGAGGTAGGAGGTTACCCACCCATCTTAAACCAGAATTGTTCCTGTCTAAAGGAAATTCAGGGACAAAATTGGATCGGAGACTAAAAGAAAGGCCATCAGGTGACCAGCCCAACTTCGATCCATCAAATGTGTTCACACCAAACCCTGACACTGTCACTGACACCATACTGTGCTTGCAGATTGGAGCCTGACATAGCTGTCTTCTGAGACATTCTACCAGCAGCTGACTGAGACAAATAAAGATACTTACAGCCATCCATTGGATTGGATTGGGAACCCTTACAGAAGAATTAGAGCAAGGATTGAAGGAGCTGAGGTGTTGGCAACCTCATAGTTAGAATAACAATATCAACTAACCCAGACCCCTCAGAACTCCCAGAGACTGAGGCAAAAACCAAGGAGCATACATGGGCTGATCTCTGGCCCCAGACACACATGTAGCAGAAAACAACTTCAGCTGGACTTACTGGGAGAAGATACACTGAATCCTGTGGAAACTTGATGCCCCAGAGATGAGGGATGTTGGTGGAGGTGGGTGGGTGAGTGGGGGAGCACCTTCTCAGAGTGTGTGGGATGGACACTGGGTTGAAAACTTCAGGGAGGGGTTACCAGGAAGTGGAGCAACTTTAAGAATGTAAATAAATAAAATAATGTAATAAAATATTACTTATTGATTATATATTTACATAACTACTACTACTACTACTACTACTACTACTACTACTACTACTACTACTATTCTGATCACAGTTTCCACTCCCTCTACTATTCCAAGTCCCTAAGACTGCCCCATCCACTTCTCCTTTTCTCTTCAGAAAAGAAAGGGAAGACCTCCCAGAGATTCAAACATGGCATATCAAGTTGCAGTAAAATTAAGCTCTTCCACTTGTGTTAAGGCTGGAAAAGGAAACCCAGTATGAGTGAAAATGGGTTCCCAAAAGCCGTCAAAGAAGATATGGCACATGCTTTTATTTATTTATTTATTTATTTATTTATTTATTTATTTATTTATTTTCTTTTAGTTATCTTACTAATTTTTTTATTGGATGCAAATGTTATTCTCTTTCCCGTTTTCTCATCTGCACACACCCTATCCTATCCCTCCTACCCCTACTTCTATGAGGGTGCTCCCACCCCCACCCCCACTCCCACCTCACTGCACTTGCAATCCCCTACCCTGGGGAATTGATCCTTTACAAGACCAATGGCCTCTCTTCCCATTGATGTCCGACAAGGCCATCCTTTGCTACATATGTAGCTGGAGCCATGTATCCCTCCATGTGTTCTCCTTGGTTGGTTCTTTAATCCCTGGGAGCTCTTGAGGAGTCTGGTTGGTTGACATAGTAGTTCTTCATATGAAGTTGCAAACCCCTTCAGTTCCTCCATTCCATTCTCTAACTCCTCCATTGGGGTCCAATGGTTGGTTTTAAGTATCGCATAGGACTTCCATAAGTAGACCAAGTTATACATCCACAACATATCTGCAGAGGGCAAAGGTCAGATCCATGCAGACTCCTTGATTGTCCATCCTCTCTGAGTGCCTATGAGGCCAGGTTACTTGAGCCTGTGACTTTTCTTGTGGAATTTCTTGACCCCTCTGACTCCTAAAATCCTTCCTCTCTTTGGCTATGTATCTCTACCTCTGTTTCCATCCATTGCTAAAAGAAGTCTCTTTGATGACAATTGGGCTAAAATTGTCTCCAAACCCTGTGACTATAACAGGATTTGAACATGATTTTTCTCTTCCCTTTCCTCCATCCAAACTTTCCTGTATACCTAACTTACTCTTCAAAGTTATGGGCTCTTTAAAACTCCTGTATACCTAACTTGCTCTGTTTCAAAATCATGGACACTTTTGCAGTAGTACAGAATAGTTATTTTGGAAACACATGTATAAATATGCATGTATATTATGCCACATATATTTGCCTTTTATATCAGCTAAACATCTCAGTTAATGTTATAGATCAAACAAGAATATACCCTGAGATTCCACCTCACACCAATAAGACTGGCTAAGATCAAAAATTCAGGTGACAGCAGATGCTGGCGTGGATGTGGAGGAAGGGGAACACTCCTCCATTGGTGGTGGGAATGCAAGCTTGTTCAACCACTCTGGAAATCAGTCTGGCAGTTCCTCAGAAAATTGGACATAGTACTACAGGAAGATCCTGCAATACCTCTACTGGGCATATATTCAGAAGATGTTCCATCTGGTAATAAGGACACATGTTTCACCATGTTCATAGCAGCTGTATTCATAATAGCCAGAAGCTGGAAAGAACCCAGATGTCCCTCAACAGAGGAATGGATACAAAAAATTTGGTACATTTACACAATGGAGTACTACTCAGCTATTAAAAACAATGAATATATAAAATTCCTAGGATCTGGAGGGTATCATCCTGATTGAGGTAACCAAATCACAAAAGAACTCATATAACATGTACTCACTGATAAGTGGATATTAGCCCAGAAACCTAGAATACCCAAGATACAATTTACTAAACACATGAAACTCAAGAAGAAGGAAGATCAAAATGTGGACACTTTGCCCCTTCCTAGATTTAAGAACAAAACACACATTGAAGGAGTTATAGAGATCATGTGTGGAGCTGAATCAAAAGGATGGACCAACCAGTGACTGCGGCAGCCAGGGATCCATCCCATAATCAGCCACCAAACATAAACATGATTGCATATGCCAGCAAGATAGTGCTGAAAGGGCCCTGATATAGCTGTTTCATGGGAGGCTATACCAGTGCCTGGCAAACACGGAAGTGGATGCTCACAGTCAGCTATTAGATGGAACACAGGACTCCCAAGGAAGGAGCTAGAGAAAGTACCCAAATAGCTGAAGGGATTTTCAACCCTATAGGTGGAAGAATAACATGAACTAACTAGTACCCCCAGAGCTCATGTCTTTAGCTGCATATATTGAAGAAGATGGACTAGTTGGCCGTCATTGGGAAGAGAGGCCCCTTGGTCATGCAGACTTTATATGCCCCAGTACAGGGGAACGCCAGGGCCAAGATGTGGGTAGGGGAGCAGGGCGGAGTTGGGGGAGGGTATAGGGAACTCTCTGGATAACATTTGAAATGAAAATGACGAAAATATCTAATAAAAATTGAAAAATATAAAAATATGGCTTAAAAAATAAAATAAAGCCCTGTTTAAAAAAAACAAGAATATAAAACAATACTTTATGTTAATATCAAGTAATATAAAGCAAAGCTGATCGATAATGATCCACTTTCTATTCTAGGGCCTTATTAACAACTTGTGATGGTTTTCTTAGATGGCAATGTTAAATGAGGCTGTACAATAATTATTGTTTAGTAAGTTGTTTTAGTTGTGGGTTGGTTTTGATTTTTGTACTGAGATCTGTGCCTCAGTCTCCAGTGTCAGGGTTAGCACTGACATAAAGCAGCATCTCACCAGCTCTCTGTTTTTAACTTTACGTATTTTTTCATTTTGATAGTATCTTATTAAATTTCCTAGGTCAGCCTGCAATTCATGCTGTAGTCCACGCAGCATTTGAACCCGTGATCTTCTTGCTTCAGGCTCTGAGTAGTTGGGATTAGAGGCCTGGAACTCTAGGATCAGTGTTTACTATAAAACTTTATTATTATTTGGGAAAAAGCTTTATTCACTTGAAAAGTAAATTTAGTAGGATAAAAAATGGGTATATATTGACTGTAAACATACAGAGTAATTAAATATCAAGGTATTTACTTGTATACATACTGTGGCTATTGATGTGCACTGGAAATAAATAATCTGGTAGAGTTTTAATTTTAGCTGCGAGTTTAATAGTATAGGGTTGAATTAGGAAGGTCCAATTTTTTTAATGTTTTTTTTTTTTTTTTAATTTTTCAATTAGGTAGACATTTCTAGATAGATATCATTATCTACAGTTGATAGCAATTTATTCATCCCACTAATTTAATTTATAGAAAACTCATTTTATCAAATTATGCTATAAATTCTCAGTAATGTAATTGCAAATTAATCCAGTTTGAAACTTGATGCGGAGTGGATGGTCTTACCATAGTCGTCTCTGCAATAGAGCCAAAGCTGTTTATGAATATGTTGCATGTTACATTAACTGGAGGACCTGAAAATAAAAAGAAGTATAAAATAAGAGTTGATAGATGCTCATGTAAAATATTTTCAAGTAATCCTGTGCTGTTCATTGAGAGATATTTTTTATTTTGTTTATAGATGTGCAATGCCAAAGGCAGTTACTCTGGAAGTCTGGATGCAAAATCTCAAGGTTGGTTATGACTTTTGAACAGTGACAATGACTAGTAGGCAAAATTTTATTCTGATGAGTATTGAAAATGCATGTAATTGGATGTATGTAAAAGTATATATTTATATCTCACAAAGACCAAATGGAACTAATTCTGTTTGATCTCAGGGTCTGTAAAGCAAGAAGGAATGGACAGGACAGAGTTCATTTCCTTTAATCTGGAATTTGGAATGGTTTTGTGACTGTCTAATAAATATAGTCTGTGAGCTACTTCAGAGACATCCTACTGTTATTTCATGGGGCTGATTTTTTTCTGTCTCTGCATGTCACCTACAATTTTTAATGTTAAATATTAGAAATATCAAATAACTATTGTGTCATGTAGCTAGACAACATACGGTGGTTCTCCTCCAGACCCATGTGCACATTTAACTCCCATCCAAACTTTTCATTTTTATTTACTTTATTTAATTTTAGTTTTATTTGTTGTTGATCAGTAAGTTATAGTCCAGTCAATGCAATCTGTTCTGTGAACTTTCAGGTTAGAATGGTTGGACAGCAGTTTCCTAAATTCCTTGATCCTGTAATTATCTACTTAGTCAAGGAGTTTTTATGTTTTGGAAGATATGACTATTTCCCTTAGCTTTCTTTTCTTATTAGCACAGGACACACACTCAGCTAGAACTGTCTCTGTTTCAGCCTCTGTTGGCTATGCTCATAACCTTCCAATCCTATATATCCTCCACAGTTCTCAGAACACAAGAGAGCTTTTCAAAGCTCAGATGTATTTCCTATATTATACAAAGTAACTTGAAGTTTGGAACAATAGATGGCAAAATCAGTTTCTGATTGTTTTCAACAAATGTCCAGGAAATTAGGACTCTGCCCAAATGTATTCTTAGGCAAGAAAATTATCGAGTCACTTTTGTTTTATAGCCAAATAGGCCAAACAGGGGCAGTTATCTCTGGGTGCACTCGCTAAAGAGCTCCAGTATAGTCTGTTCTCTTGGACACTGCTGGAATGATGCTGTATTTCCGGTTATTGTAAAGCTGGGCATTAAACAGCATTTAAATGCTTTTTGATGTTAAAGAATTCTGTCAGCTTTTCTTCAATAAACACCTCCCGGACTGTTACAAGCTTGTGGTTTATTTTAGGATTCTGAAAGCTAATTTTGACAATCCTGCCAGTGTTCTATCGAAAGGGGAGAATTCCCTCTCAAGCGTCCCTCAACTGCCTTCCAAATGCATGATTCTTCATTTATCATAACTTTAGAGAATTTTACTTTTATTGGCTATATTTATTCACTTCACTAAATATATAAGGCCTGGATATAGCATCCAGGACTGTGCAATATTCTACCATTTGTAACATTAAGATATCAAGGATATCAAATGCAATAGGGAGTCTAGTGGGAGAATTGGGAGAATGATTGAAGGACCCAGAGGGGATAGAAAATTCACATTAAGACCAACAGAGTCAATAACTTGGACCCTTGGGAGTTTCCCGAGACTGAATTACAAACAAAAGAGCATACACGGGCTGACTTAGGTACCCACACATATGTAGCATGTGTGTAGTTTAGTCTTCATGTACATCCCCAACAACTGGAGTAGGAGTTGTTTTTGACACTGTTTTGTGATTATGGATTTTGTTCCCCTAACTAGGCTGCCTGTCTGGCCTCCGTGAGAGAGGATGTTCCTAGGCCTGCAGTATACTGATGTGCTAGGAGTGGATTGGTACCCAGGGGAGACCTTCCCATATCTCAGAGGAAAAGGGGACGGAGTAGGAGGAGGGGCTTGTGAAGGGAGATGGGAGGAGTGGAGCTGTGATGAGGATCAAAATGTCAAGTGCATAAATAAATAAGTTAAAGGACAAAGATCTAGGTGTGCATGTATGTGCCTATAACCACATCTGTAACCATGCCTAGTCACCCTAGGCTAAACAGCAAACTTTCAGTCCAGTGAAAGACCTTGTCTCAAGGCAACAAGATAGCATCCTCTTCTGTAGTCAATGTTTGGGCACATGTAATGCACACAAGCATACTACATGCATACCACATGTACACACACACAGTCACACACCAACATAACAACAAAGAGAGAGAGATTCTTTACCCTTAAGTTAGCTAAATAGCATACTTAAGTATATAGGTATACATTCTGATGTTTACACAGAAAATAAGGATTGAATATTTTCTTTATATATCTGTCCATACCCCAAACACAAATGTATTTTTTAATATTCTATTGCCTATACAGAGTTAAAATTTCATTTTATGACATGTTTACTTTTTAACAATATCATAGCAATTAAATATTCTCCATGTGTATTATTAATTTATCTGCAAGTTCCGAATGTGGCATTATCTTCACCAGTTGACCGGAGGATTGAATATAAGGGTTCATGAATTGCAAAAGGAAATAAACCTGTACTTACAGAAGAGCAATGTTCAAAGGAAAAGTAACCCCATGGGAAGAATGACAATGTCAGCCAAGCAGACCTCCCAGAGCTCCCAGGGACTAAACCACCAACCAAGGAGTACACATGGAGCGACCCATGGCTCCAGCCTCATATATAAAATAGAGGATGGCCTTGTCTGGCATCAGTGGGAGGAGAGGCCCTTGGTCCTGTGAAGGCTTGATGCCCCAGTGTTGGGAGAAGCCGGGGATGCAAGAGTGGGTGGGAGGGTCAGGTAGCATCCTCATAGAAGAGGTGTGGTGAGGTAGGGGTTTCCAGAGGGGAAAATGGGAATAGGAATAACAAGTGAAATGTAAATAAATAAAATATCCAATAAAAGAAAAAAAAAGACTTTTATACATAGTATGGGAAACAAACTAAGCCATAAAATACTTATAATCTCAATTCATTTCTTAGAGAACCATTTTCTGAGATTGATGTTTGTATTATATATTCCATATAGCTTTCCTCAAGTCCGTCATTAATTGACCACAAGGTCTGAATTACCTAAATTACCTATGTAAGTGTTCAACTCAGAGTACCCCAGTAGTTTGATTTTCCTTGGACTCTCAATCCAGAACATTTTTCTCTGGAGCAAAATAGCCAACCTGTTTAGATTCTGCAAACCCAACAGTGCACCGGAAAGTGTTCCCATGACCTTCTTTTGTGAGATACTCTTTTATGGTGCCTATTTCTTTTCTCTAAGGTCATTTCTTCACTTTGATTGTAGATGACTTTTGTTAGTTTTTTAGAAATGATACATGGGGCTATAAATCTTTTAAGCTTCCTTACCTACAGATGTATATTTTACATTACTTTCATACTTACTATGTAGTTTAGGTTCTCTTAGAAAAAGTTAGCTAGAAATAATGTTTTGAATCTTAGTTTTGATGTCATTCCTCTAGTTTTTAAGCATGAGTGTAGAAAATTACAAAATAGTGATTTGTGATCTTTGTAAATGCCTACCCTGTGTTATATAAAAACAACGGCCTGAGCAAGCCAGTGAGTATCATTCCTGCACAGTTTCTGCTCCTGTTCCTGTATCCATATTCCCATCTTGGCTTCACTTTATTTTGGAATGTGGCTTGTATGCCAATGAGTTCTTTCCCTTCCAATTTGTTTTAGTTCTTGGTGTTTTATTACAGCAACCATCAATAACTAGAACAAGGAGGTATCCTTTCCCTGTTGTGAAATCCCCAATTTTACTGATGGATAAAAGTTTAGAAGGATTGGATGTAGGAGATTTTTTTTTCAATAATATGAATGTAATACAGAATGGATCTTACTGTGGACAGTGAGCATGGAAACAGATTCAAAGAAGAAGATGCATACAGAACCATCGTGTTTTAAAGAAACTGTGTTCTACCCAGAAGGCTGGTCCAGTTAAGATAAGCCAGCAATTTTGGAACATCCCTTTTTATCTTAAGAATTGCTACATCTATTGAAAACTTTTATGGAGTATGAAGCACTGAGAAGATTGTAAATCTACTTGCTATCACAGACAGCACCTGCTTAGCAGTCCTTGGCCAATCTGTTACTCTCTATGCCAATGCAAAAGCTGTTATATCTATCCAATACACCCTATGTTTAGCAACAGAGCAAATAACTGCTACAGCATCCATATGGCAAACTCTGCTTCTAAATTGTTCATTACAGTCGACATCCTTGGCCTGAAAAGCAAATGACAGTAGTTGCAGATGTTTTCAGCGGCAATTTTTCTTTTAAATGTCCTTTAAAGACATAGAACATGGCTTTTAAGTTTGTGATGAAATGAAGGCAGAATATCAAAGTGCAGTACAGAGACTTGGTGATGATGTTATTTTTAATCACATTGGAGAAAGTGCTCATTAGGCCAATGTAGAACAAACAATTAAACAGCTCAAATGTTCATAAGAATGACTCTAAGGAATTTTTAACAGACTTGTGTACCAAGGTTTCCCTTTTTAAAGACAGAGTGTAATTGAAGATTTAAAAAAATCCAACCTAGAGATTTGTTTTTATTTTAGTTAAAAGCATATACATGTCACTTGGTATATATCTTGTTATTTAATGAGCAATTTTTTTCTGTAGGACTATACATAAAGATTTATAATTTCTGATTTCTAAAGTAAAAATAGAATCCCATTTATTCTATTGCTTCCTAGAAATGCAGTTATAAATTTTTCCAGGTAGGCATTATAAGACAGGTAGGTTTCTCTGCTGAGGACAGCTGAGGGTTTTGATAAAGCACTGCAAAAAAGAGGGAGTTCTGTAAACAATGTCTGTAAGACACAGCATGTTAGATAGAGATGAAGTGAAGAATGTGTTATCGTAATGAAAAAAGTAGTGAAGCATGTAAGACCTGGAAAAGGGTTGGGCATGCATCATCATGGATCCCTAGCATGTGGAGATGGAATTTGAATGGAATTTTTCTCAGGATGATAAAAGTAAACAGGATTTCAGAGTGCAATCAGAGTGGGGAACAAAGAAAACACTGTAACACCAAAACTTACATTACATTTTATCAAATAAATGATTACATGGAGGGTAATGGGAGTCACAGTCCTGCTGTCAGGAGAGACACTAGTAGTGTTAATTGATTTGCAATACATGAAGAAAGGTAATAATAGAGAGAAATATTGGAAGTAGAAATCTCAATGGTACTATGGAAACAAATAATGTTATTTCTATTTTTTAAATAAGGGAAATTTAGAGCCAGAGTGATAGAACAACAAATATAAAATAAATATTGGTGAATAGTTGAGATTTTATCTTTAAATGTCATGAGAGGTCAACATAAGGAATCAAGATTAGTAACAGTGAGAAGTAAATTCCAAGAGTGGCTGCTACAATATTTTCATTAAATACAGTGTTCTTAGAGTGATTAAACTTTTATTTGTAATTCAGTTATTCTATGAAATTGCTTTGAGTTTCAGATGATCCAATTTTCTACTTCAATAAAAAGGCTTGAAATGGTTTTCATTCTGTCTAGAGAAGATGATATTGCCCAATAAAAAAGAGAATTAATTAATGTACCAAACAAAATGAAAGGAAGTTCATAAGGAGTTTAATTGCATAAAATGTTAAAGGCCATTAAAGATGGTTGACAGATGATGTAAAGCAAGGTGTTATGTGAATACAAGTGAAAATGGGGAGTAAAAAGACCCACAGAAACTTCCTTCTTTCTCATTTCCTGTGAAAGGAGCCTGGCCTGTTATTAGTTGACTTAAGGGAACTTTGGACACTATGTTGACATTGATTCCTCAAAACTAAAGCCTTCTTCCTGGTGTTGGCAAGCTTGGTGTACTTTCATTTTCACTGTGGAAGAGTACAGAAATGATGTAAGCAAGGAAAGGAGGATTTATCTGGCTCACAGTTTTTAGGGGTGCAGGGCAAGGAAGGCATTTTGGCTGGGACCACCTTGGTCCAGGTGGCAGAAACTTTAAAAGTATGGCTTCCTCACAAGTCTACAGAGAAATAGAGAGCTGAGGTCATGCTTGTTCAAATACAAGCAAACCTTCCTCCAACTAGATATTATGATTTGAAAGTTAACCTCACATCCAACCATCTGAAGACCATGTGCTCAAACACTGGTGACTACAGGGAACACTTCACATCCAAAACATACTTGACAAAAATCAACTCTTACCATTCAAGACCAAGCAAAGACCCAACGTGGAATGTCTATTCTTCCCAATAGTCTTTTAATGAGACAGAATAGAAAAACAAGAAACATATCCCCAAAACAAGCAGATACACATACCCCAAACCACACACACGAAAACAATGAAAGAGAATGAAAAGGAAAGAGAAAAAGCAGCTGCATGATGCTAATGCAGACCAACTCAATTGTTCTTAATTGCATTTTACTTCTTATACGTAATTTGGTGGATGGATACCAAAGCAATATTAATAAACACAATTTTTCCTATGTAATTTTAAAATTTTGGAGTAGAATTTTTAGGGCACTGAAACTATTCTGTATGATGTAGACATGGTATAACTATAACATGCTGTTTTGTGTTTTATAGCCTGTGAAAATTGTTCAACAGTAAGAAACAGCTCTAGGGCAAAGTAAGGGCTCTAGGTCATCGAGTGTGATAAATTAACTATGTTAATAGAGGAGACCAATAATGGACAGACAGGATGGAATTATGTGCTTCTTATAATCTATATTTTCTAATTCATAAACTGCTCTAACTGCCTATTAATTTTACTCCAAGGCTTTTCAGACAAATTGGAGCTAAATAACTATGACCATTTAATTCTCATCCTGAAACTTAAAGAAAAAAGAATTTACTTTACCTCTTGCTCCTGATATGTACAAAAATAAAAAATAAAACCTAAACTTCAGTCACATGTAGTGTACACTTGTGATCCCAGAAATTAGGAGACTGAAGCATGTGGGGATTACCTGGAGTTTGAGACTAGTCTGTGCTATGTAGTATCAGTCAGTACTTGCCCAGCTTTAACTGCATAGTAACAGACCCCTTAATGGAAACCTAAGCATTAGTTAAGATATACATATATGTGTATGTATGTTTATGCATATATATGTATACATATATGTCATATTTATGCAGACACACATATATGTGTGTATGTGTATACACATGTATCATATATACATACACGCATATGTGTGTATGTATATGTATATGTATATGTATATGTATATGTATATGTATATGTATATGTATATACATACATATATATGTATATATACATATATTTCAACTATATTTATATCCAAATGAGAAAACAAGAAAAGTAACTATAAACAAATTATTAAATTATTTTTATAATTTATCATATTTTAATCAATAAGATGCAGCACATATTTAATTTTAAAAAGATGTTTGGAATTTGAGATACTTTGATGAACCTTAAAAAGTAAAATCTCTCTCCTCTTTGATGATACTAGAAGAAGCAAATCTCATCTTCAACATGAATATAGAAATAAACAAACAAATAAGTAAACAAGTCATTTCTGTAACTGGCTTATAACTGGCTAGTGCTATTAGAATGCATCTTATTTACAGAAGAATCTACCATTTATGTTCTTCACATAAAATGCAGTTATCGCATTTTTAAATGATTTGATATTTCTTTATAAATCACTGAAGTAATAAACCAGAACTAAACTGTCTACAGGCCTGGCAAAAGCAGCAGAGATACTGTTGTGTGGTTAATAATTCATCTGCATTTTTATTAAAATCTCTTTGGACTGTTTGTATGTTTACAAAGAACACACAGATATCTACAAGTAGAATAGACTTTGTTTCTGTGATTTCAAGTAAAAATAAAGTAATCCTTCTAAAATATAGAATATGGAGTCACTAATTACTGAGTAGACTTCTTCTGCCTTGCTGACATAACTGTGTTTGTTTCACTGTAAATTCAATACCAGTTCTCAGTGTTTCAAGATGGATCTTAAGAGTCAGAATTTCTTGTGTTCATTTCTACATGACATCTCAATAAACTGTATTATAGTCTCACAGCTATACTTCTACATTTCCCTCTACTAGGTTAAAAAATTTATAGTTTAAAGCTTAAAAAACAGGAGATAAATCTACTTTTAAAAGGGCCCCTTCTCTGAGAAGGGGAGACAGTAATGCAGGGAGAGATTTGTAAGAGTGGAAGTGGGAAAAGGATGAGTACTATTGGGATGAAAAGTGAATAAATAAATTAATTAATTAGAAAAGATGGGACATATGTCATGTTGAAGCAATTCACTTGATAAATTCACACTCAGAAATTTGCAATAAAATGTATTCCCATCTCGTCTCTTGTTGCACACTATTGTTTAAAATTTGTTTTTAACTTTGTTTTTAATCTGATCATTTTAATGTTTGTTTGACATTTAAATTTAATTTTTTTATGTGAATGAGAATTTGCCTGAACTTATATCTAGGCACCACATGAATGTAGTGCCCTCTTAGAAAAAAAACATTGTCTCCTCTATCATTGGTGTTAAAGACATCTGTGAGTTGCTGTCTAGGTGCTGATAATTGAACCCTGGTTCTCTGGAAGGGCAGACAGTGCTTTTAACTGCTAAAACATTTACCCAGTCATTATTTTTTTTTTTACTCCCTGAATTAAAGTAGATTAAATTCCATATTATTAAAATGATTTCCTTACTATGTAAATAATATTCAAAATGACATTAATTGGAGCATTCAGGCAGCTTTCTAATCTTTCATTTTATAGTATAGTTATAGATAGATCATTTATGTAAATATATTACTTATCACCACGTAAACTAATCTTTACTTTCTTTTAAAAAATTATGGAAAATACTTTGTAGGTAGAATAATATTTAAAGTTTGTTAATCATTTAAAAATATCCAGCTACATTTCTGAAAATTTAATAATTAATTTCCCACAATACAAAGCCCTACTAGGGGAATTTAAAATGATAGGAAAGAGCCAAGCACTGTGGCTCAAGCATGTACTTCTATCTCTATGGAAGGAGAGGCAGGGAAATCAGAAGTTAAAGACTAGCCTCTCTGTTTAGACATGGGACTCTATCTCAAAAAGCGAAAATGCAAATAAACAAAAGGAAGTG